>CM028351.1:64890018-64922892 GCA_016618105.1 Dendrobium huoshanense
CTTTTTGATTAACGTAGATGGCTACATTTGGAAACCGAAACACACCTGAGGGTTACTCTATCACTAGACCTCCACTGTTTGACAATATTCCTTTTGATTTTTGGAAAACACGCATGTCTACTTTCTTACAGTCACTTGATTATCGCATGTGGATGTTAGTCCAGGAAGGTTACACAAAACCAACTAGATTAGTTGATGGAATTAGGGTAGATACACCCTATGCAGATTGGACTATAGAAGAACGTGACTTAGCACAATTAAATGCGAAATGTTTAAATAGTTTCTTTTGTGCTTTAAAATCTGAAGACTACATGCGAGTTTCCACTTGTAAAAGCGGAAAAGACATATGAGATAGACTTTGTATTACTTATGAAGGGACAAATGAAGTTAAACAATCAAGACTCAATATCTTGTTACATGACTACGAATTATTTCGCATGAAACCTAATGAATCAATATCTGACATGTACACAAGATTCACTCAAATTGTCATCTCTTTGCATGCACTTGGTAGGGAATTAACTAATGCTGAAATGGTTAATAAGATTCTTCATTGTTTACCTACTGCATACGATGCTAAAATTACTGCAATTACAGAGTCAAAAGATCTGAACATTTATTCTATTGACAATCTTCTTGGTTCACTCATTGCTTACGAGCAAGGAGTAAGTCAAAGAAAGATTGATGCAGGTGAACCAAGAAAGGACAAGAATATTGCACTAAATGTGGAAGAGTCAGAAAGTGAACACTCACAACCTGAGGATGAAGATGATATAGCACTGATGACTAGACAATTCAAAAGCTTTTTAAAGAGGAAGCAGAAGAGACGCCAGCAATGGAATAGAGGTAAGTATAACAGAAATGGCAAGGTTTCTAATGAAGTGATTTGTTATGAATGCAGGAAACCAGGTCATATAAAGACTGATTGTCCAAAACTCAAAGCCACTCCTAGCAAGGAGAAGGTAGAGGAGAAACCAATGGTAAAGAAGGGCAAGAAGAAGTTTCAAAAGGCTTTTTGGGCGGACTCAGCTTCAGACTCATCTGAGACTGAAAAAGAAGAAGAAGTCACCAACCTTTGCTTGATGGCAGATAAAGCTGAACAATCAGATCAAGAAGAGGTATGCGATTTAACTTATAATGAATTGTTTGAAGTTTCTGAACACATGCATGATGCATATAGGAAAATGAAAAAGATGCATGCTAGTTTAATTTTAGAATTGGAAGAGCTTAATAAGGAACACGAAATCCTTAGGAAAGATCATGCTTTAATTGATAGCAACCACATGAAACTACTTGATGAATATGATGACTTGAATAAAAATTTTGAGAATTTAAAATCATCCTATGCTGAACTTGAAAAAGAATTTGAGAAATTTAAGGATGAATCTGAGCACAAGACATATAGAGTCAATTATACAAATCGAATCTTAGAGGAAATGAATTCATTTTACAAACTTACTATAAGAGCTCTCGAGGATAATAGGAACCCCCCTAAACTTGAAGATTTTACAAATCCTAAGTATTATCCTAAATTCATGAAATCCCTTAGAAGACAATCATATGAAAGAAAACATAGGAATATTTTTCCTAATGTTAAGTGTAACAATTGTGGATTTTTGGGACATATATCTCACACCTGCACTTTAAAGATGAAACCTAATTTGGTGTGGAGAACTAAGATGCATAAACCTAGACATATCAAACATGCATCTGATTATAAATTTCATAAAGGTGAACCCAAACTAGTTTGGGTTCCCAGGTCTAACATTTGAGAATTTTGCAGGAATACTCTCACACAAGACCTCGTGAGAGTATATGGTACCTGGACAGCGGATGTTCTAAGCACATGACTGGAGATACTGCTCAATTCATAACGCTGGAAGCCAGGAGTGGAGGCAAGGTTACACTTGGAGATAATACCACAAAGAAAGTGGTTGGATCAGGTATGATTGGAAATTTGAAAAACTTTTTCATAGATAATGTTTTATTAGTTGAAGGCTTAAAACATAATTTGCTTAGCATAAGTCAGCTATGTGATAAGGGCTATAATGTAAAATTTTTACCTACTAGCTGCATAATTAGCCTAAATGGGAAAATTGTTTTAAATGGAAAAAGGGTGAACAATGTTTACATGCTAGATTTAAATTGTATTCAATCTCCTACTGCCTTTTGTTTGAAAACTGTTTCTGATAAATCATGGCTTTGGCATAGGAGACTTTGTCATTCTAGTATGAAAAATCTTAGAAAAATTACCCAAAAGAATTTGGTGAGAGGAATACCTAAACTAGACTTTACTAAGGACCATCTGTGTGATGCATGTCAATTAGGAAAACAAGTGAAGTCCTCTTTTAAGTCCATTAAAGATCTTAGGACCAGTAAACCTTTAGAAATTCTACACATGGATCTTTTTGGACCAGTAAGCACTGTTAGTCTAGGAGGAAAGGTATATGGATTTGTTATAGTAGATGATTTTTCAAGATTCACCTGGGTCAAATTTCTTTTTCATAAGAGTGAATCATTTGAGGAATTCAGAAATTTTTCAACTTGGATACAAAGAAAACTAGGATGTGAAATAATTTCTATACAAAGTGATCATGGAGGAGAATTTGAAAATGAAAGATTTGAAGATTTCTGTAAAGAAAAGGGGATTGATCACAATTTTTCTGCACCTAGAACTCCTCAACAAAATGGAGTAGTTGAAAGAAAGAACAGAACATTAATAGAAGCCGCCCGAGCAATGTTAGCAGAATACTCACTTCCTAGATATTTTTGGGCTGAGGCGGTTAGCACTGCATGCTATGTTCTGAATAGGGTGAATGTGAGATCAAATTTGAATAAAACACCCTATGAGTTGCTAAAAGGAAGAACACCAAATTTGTCTCATTTGCATGTATTTGGTTGCAAGGTGTTCATACATAATAATGGAAAATCTGCCTTAGGAAAATTTGATCCAAAATCAGATGAAGGAATTTTTGTTGGATATTCAAGTGTTGGAAAATCTTATAGAGTATTCAACAAAAGAACTTTAGTCATTGAAGAAACCACACATGTTGTTTTTGATGAAAATGGAAATATGGAAGAGCCAAAAGTTGTTGAAGAAGAAATTGAAGAAAACTCCCAAAAGATTGATAGATTAAATTTGGAAGAAAATGTGGAAGAAAATTTAGAAAGAGAAGACCTCTTTGCCTAGAGATTTGAGATTTTCTAAAAACCACCCAAAGGAATTAATCATAGGTGAACCAAGTGAGGGTGTTAGAACTAGGCGTGGATTAAACAAGGAAGTCAATCATTCAGCCTTTATTTCAACTGTTGAACCCACTAACATTGATCAAGCACTTTCAGATGAATTTTGGATATTGGCCATGCAAGAAGAGTTGAATCAATTTGTAAGAAATAAAGTTTGGGAACTAACTACAAGGCCAAAAGATCAAAGTGTTGTTGGAACCAAGTGGGTGTTCAAGAATAAAATGAATGACTCAGGAGTAGTCATTAGAAATAAGGCTAGATTAGTAGCTAAGGGGTATAATCAAATTGAAGGAATTGATTTTGAGGAAACTTTTGCCCCTGTAGCTAGACTTGAAGCAATTAGGGTTTTACTAGCCTTTGCCTGTTTTAAAGGTTTTAAATTGTTTCAAATGGATGTCAAAAGTGCCTTTTTAAATGGAGTAATTGAAGAAGATGTTTTTGTAGAACAACCTCCAGGTTTTGAAAATTCTAAATTTTCAAATCATGTTTTCAAATTAAAAAAGGCATTATATGGATTGAAACAGGCACCTAGGGCTTGGTATGAGAGGTTAAGCACCTTCCTACTTGAAAGATCTTTTGAAAAAGGAAGTGTGGATACAACTCTCTTTTTAAGGAAAATTGGAAAGGATATACTTATTGTTCAAATTTATGTGGATGACATCATCTTTGGATCTTCAAATAAACATCTTTGTGATGATTTTTCTAAAACAATGAGTAGTGAATTTGAAATGAGTCTAATGGGAGATTTAAATTACTTTATAGGATTTAGCATTAAGCAACTTGAGGAAGGTACTTTTCTTAGTCAAACCAAATATATTAAGGATATCCTCAAAAATATGAAATGGACAATGCTAAACCTGTTAGTACACCAATGAGTTCTTCAGTTCAGTTGGATAAAGACCTTAAGGGAAAATCTGTTGATCAAAAGAAATTTAGAGGGATAATTGGATCTTTACTTTACTTGACTGCTAGCCGACCAGATATTATGTTTAGTGTTTGCCTATGTGCTAGATTTCAATCAGATCCAAAAGAATCACATTTGACAGCAGTGAAAAGGATTTTAAGATATCTACTAGAAACTCAAAACTTAGGAATTTGGTATCCTAAGTTTAGCTCTTCATTTGAAATTATTGGTTACTCAGATTCTGACTTTGCAGGCTGTAGAGTGGATAGGAAAAGCACTTCTGGAACATGTCAATTCATTGGAAATTCATTAGTTTCATGGTCTAGTAGAAAACAAAATTCAGTGGCACTATCTACTGCAGAAGCAGAATACATTGCATTAGGAAGTTGTGTGGCACAAGTACTTTGGTTAAAACAACAGTTGATTGACTTAGGATTAACTATAGGCACTATTCCAATTTATTGTGACAATACTAGTGCTATTTGCATTTCCAAAAATCCTATTCAACATTCTAGAACCAAACACATTGATATAAGGCATCATTTCATAAGGGATTATGTATCCAAAGGAGAAATTGAACTCATTCATGTTTCAACTGAAAATCAACTTGCAGACATTTTTACAAAACCTCTAGCCTTTGATACCTTCAGTACTTTAAGAACAAGGCTTGGTGTTATTGATTTGAATGCTTAACCAAAATGTCTTTGCAACATTGATACTTGTTGTGTTTTGTTTTTGTGATTTTATAAATTTTGTGTATTTTTGAATGAATTGTTTTTGGATTTATGATTTTGTCTTATGTTTTCTGTGTTCTTGATTGTTTTTGTTGATTTTGTTAAATTAAAAAATTCAAAATTAAAATTTTTTTTTGGAGGAAATCGTCCAGGACGAAATATTTTCGTACGGGACGATGTGTAAAGAAACAGTTTGCGCGAATTTAAACCGTTTTGAGAGCAGTTTTTTATTGGATCGTCTGTACGATCTGTGATCGTCCAGTACGAATTTTTTTTCTCAAACGTCGGGACGATTGAATGCAGCGGTTGAGTGGATAAGACAGTTTTTAATACGAACTTCGTCTGTACGAAATTTTTTTTTCGTCTGTACGAACATGTGTCGATTCATTGTAGGGGACGATTTTCAAGAGTCATTAAAACGAAACGCTTTTCGATCGTCTGTACGAAATGTTTTCGTATGTACGATCGGTCAAGTCAAAAAGCCTGTACGAAGGGACGCATCGTAAGTTGTATTGAATACGAAAAGCCGTTACATTTTGGACGAATTGGATCGTCTGTACGAAATTACTTCGTCCAGACGAACGATAATTTTTCGTCCAGGACGAATATTTTCGTCTAGGACGAACGTATCGTTTTTCTTTAAATATGAAGGCTTTCAAACTTGACAATCACACTTTCAAAACATCTTTTTCAATCCCTTTCTACATCAAATCAACTATGGCCTCCTCTAGCAAAAGACAAAAAGTTTTGGTGAAGAAACCTAACAGGAATGCCCCAGACAACTTTCTTTCCAAGGCAAATGAGGAATCTTTTCCTCGTTTTGCATCCGCAAAAATCACTCCGTCTCGCATTCTTATCCAAACGGAGTTAAAATTTCGGGTATTGCACCTCTTCGCCTCAACTCAATTTCAGTTCATTCTTTCTCTTGTCCACTTCTACAATAAGCAAACCTACCATTACTTCCTAGCCAACATGAGTTTCAATTCTGACCACTCTATCATTAGTTCTTTTGTTTTTAAGAAAAAAGTTGAGATCACCAAGCACGACCTTGGTGCATTTTTAAACTTAAGGACTGAAGGATATAGAGCCCACACCCTAATGTCAGAAAACATCTTCCATTGGTTTGAAATCAATAGGGTAATTAGAGAAAATGCAATTGACAATCATGTTGCTAGAGTGGCCGGTATGACCCAAGATGCCCGAATCATCCAGCATATCCTTAGAACCTCAATTATTCCTAAAGCTGGTGATAGGATTAACATTACTCCTCTCATTTCTTGTCTAACTTTTTTAATCATGAAAAGACAACCTATTGATGAAGCCCAACTCATCCTAGATCATATCTATGGGCTTTCAGAAATAGGACATCCTGATCAGAAGAGGAAGAAGAACATTTCTTTAGGGCACTTGATTACTTATATTTTGGAGAAGAAGTACAATATAGTGCATCCTGATGAGGAATATGAAGAGCCAGTTTACTACAACGATGCATCATTCAGACTGCTCTTCAAGGAGGAAAAAGAAAAAGAAAAAGCACATGGCAGTGCTTCAGAAGAAGAAGAAGAAGGAGTGCAAGCTTCTGCTTCTCAATCAGATTACCAGAATCTGATTGAGAGATTTGATAGACTAGATACTCACATTGATCAAAGGTTTGATCAATTTGATGCTCACCTTACGCAGCAGCAACATGACATTAGTAATATTAGAGATGAAGTTCATGAAATAAATACCAATGTAATGTTGATGGCCTCCTACTTCAACCTCTTTGGCGGCATTCCTCCTCCTCCTCCTCCTTCAGAACAGTAGAAGTTTTTTTTTGTGTGTCTGTTGTATTTTTTTTGTTTTGTTTGTTGTATTGTTATGTTTTTGTTTAAGTTCAATGTTTTTATGTAATTTTTTTTTTATCAATGAAAGTTTGTTTGTTTTAGATTTATTTTGAAATGTGGCTAATCTTTATGAATTTCATTAATATTGTTTTTAATCTACATTGTGCTTAAATTCAATTGTAATATGAGATTATCTATATTAGAAAATCTAGACTTTCTAAATTTATAATTTGTTTATAACTTGTTGTATTTAGAATTTTTAAATTCATGTCTATTCAATTAGACTACATAAAAGTTAATATTGTTATTACAATTTTGATGTTTTCTTATTTTGTATTTCTATGCTCAAATGATATTTATGCACATAGAAATATTTGAAATCTTAGATTATAGATTTTGGAAAGAATTGGTCAAATTACTCTTGAACATTGTACAAATGTACAAAAATCAAAAGGGATTCGCAAAAATTTGCAAAGTGAAAAAGAGGCACAAAATAAGCCCAACCAAAGAAAAATGCACAAAAATGTGCTCCAAAACTTTGAAAAGATGTGCAAAGCACCACATGAGGTAATTCTCTTCTTTCCAAATTCGTTTAATCTCTTAATTCAAGTTGATCTACTGTTCATTTATATTCTATTGAACTTTGAAATATAGAATTTTTTTTACATCTCACTTGTAATGATTTTCAATAATCAAAATGTCTAAATCGAATCATGTCTTTGATAAATTCTTCTTACTTACAATGTTATATCATTTCATAAATTTTATGAATTTCTATGATTGACCTAATATCTTTAGTTTAAAATTGCATACCCTATGTCAAATCACAATTTAGATTAAATTTTAACAATGAATTTCATATTATTATTTATATTTCTTGTCTTTTTCTTCTTCACTTTTTGTTGCTGTCAAAAAGGGGGAGAAATTATTATGTTTGTGTTTGTGTTTTTGTGGGTTTTTGTGGTTTGTGTTTTCTGTTAAAATTTTTAAAAAACAAAAATATTGTTCTTTAATGTGATACCAGAAATTATTATGTTTGTGTTTGTGTTTTTGTGGGTTTTTGTGGTTTGTGTTTTCTGTGTTTTTGTGGTTTGTGTTTTCTGTTAAAATTTTTGAAAAACAAAAATATTGTTCTTTAATGCCTCCTTATTTTAATGTACTCATAAATTCAGGGGGAGTTTAGGAGATAAGAGATTTGTTTTAACTTGAAACCATACTAATAATAATTGTTTTGCCATCATCAAAAAGGGGGAGATTGTTTGAATAGTTGCTATTTGAATGATTTATATTTGTGCAACTTATGTAGTTTTGATGATTCCAAACATTATTGTTCAGATGTATAGTTATCTCCTAACAATTTTAGAAGATTTGCACTTGCTCTTGTGTGTACTAACATTTCAGGAAAATCAGACTCCAGACTACGAAAACTTCAAATCAAATTCAACATATGATATTTTGTTTATTTGAAGTTTGTCTTTTCTTTGAATTAATTTTGAAAGGGAGTGATTGTAATTGAGTGAATAAAATCTCACACACACAAATTAGGAGATCATGAAATTCAATACTGATCGTACAGGACGATATTTATCGTACTTGACGATCTGTCAGTTATCTCCTATAGAGCACTTGGAACGAATAGGAACTTGCTTTAAAAATTTTTTTCTAAGTCCTATTCGTCCAGAACAAATTTTAATATCGTCCCGGACGATGGGTTCTCTGTAAAATTTCGTCCATACGAATTTTACCATCGTACGAGGCGACCAGCTCTCTGGAAAAATTTCATCCAGACGAAAATAATTATCGTACCGGACGATCAGCTCTCTGGAAAATTTTCGTCCAGACGAAACCAAATTATCGTCCCCGGCGATTGGTCCTCTGGAAAATTTTCGTCCAGACGAAATAAATAATCGTCCAGGACGATCGGCTCTCTGGAAAATTTTCGTCCAGACGAACATATTTTCGTCCAAACGATAAGCCGAGTTAGGACAGTTTTCAGCAGTTTCTAGAACCGACCTTGTAATAACCGTTCGTACTGGACGAACCTAGTTCGTACAGGACGATCAGCTGTACGAAGTCATTTCGTACACATATACAAATTGGGTCGTTTCAGATCGTTTAAGTAAAATCGTCCAGGACGATCCAGGATCGTACGGGACGATCCACTGCGTACAGAATTGGAAAATTGCAGTTTTTGGGCGGTTTTTCATGTCTTTTGTATAAATAGTCCAAATTAGACTGCCACCCAATCTTTTTGTCATTTGATCTTCGTGCCTATTGAGAGAATAGCCAAGGGGAGAGTGGAAGAGAGCATTCAAAAGAGGATTCCTACCATTGGAGCAAGAAGGCTTCACTTGGATTGCTAAGGTAAGAATCTCTACTTGTGAAATTGGATTTCTTCACTCTTTTCTTTCTTCCTTCTAGATTCTTGTGAGAAGATCATTCAAGAAGGTCCGGTTTTCTGTCGACACTTGGAGAGTGTGAATAGACGAGGGTTCTCTGCCTACACTAGGAGAGTGTAAAAGGAAGAAGATTCTTTGCCTACACTTGGAGAGTGTGAAAGGACGACGGTTCTCTGCCCACACTAGGAGAGTGTGAAAGGACGACGGTTCTCTGCCGCACCGGGGAGTGGTGAAAAGAGTGTTTTGTACAGGCTTCTCCGCCTTGCTGTGGGTGCTAAAGGAGAGTCACTTTGTGGTATTAGTGCAATACTCAGAGGGTGCCTCTGAGGAGTGGATGTAGGTCTGGTTATAGACCGAACCACTATAAATCTGGTGTCATTTACTTTATTGCTTTTACGTTTCCGCATTTTAAATTTCAGTTTTAACAACTCTGTGGTTGAAAAACATTTTTCTACAAACTTTAAAAGAAAATTTTATTTCGGTTCAACTTTATCATTAAGAGGGTTTAAAATTTTAAAACTACCAATTCACCCCCCTCTTAGTAGCCGTGGGACATTTACTTAGGCTTAACAACCTAATTACTAGACTCAACATGTGTAAGGCTTGTGTGGCTTGGATAGATCCTAAGTTGGATGGTTAGTTAAAGTTATCTAGAGTTCAGATATTTTGGGGGTCTAAAAAGGATATTTTAATTGAAATTTAAATATTAGTGAATTAGGTCCATTTTAATTATTTCAGTTTATTGATCAGTTTTAAGAGCATAGGGTATTCATATTTGAAGTTTAAATTGCATTAGCCAATTTTAGAAAGTTCTGGGTCCTCCTAGGAACTAGACTAAGGGTTCAAAAAGTCACTATAAGAAATAGTCTAAGTCTGGGTCTCCTATCACCTTAGAAAAATACTAGACCTTAATACGAGTAGTTAGACATGTAGTAGGATAAAATCAGAGTTCTCTAGGCAAAGTTATGAATTTTCTAAGTTTCAGGCCCTAAATGAACTACAGTTGACCAAAAAGTTGACTTTCTAACCTAGGCCAATTTCTGGAAACCTAAGATTTTTAATAAATACTAGGCCCTAATTGGAGTCTAAGTCAAGTGAGTTTGCCTAATTTGGAATTTTCTATAATTAGTTATGGATTTCTAAAGTCCATGGTATTTAAAGGAATTTCTAAATTTCCTAATAAAGGGGCCTTTTTTATTGTTTTGATCCAAATCAACTCCAAACTGATTGGAATCACTCCCAAAGGTCAATAATGACCAGAGGAAGTGTTTCTAAGTGTTTGGGGAAAATTTTGGATTTTTAATAATTTTTAGTGAATTATTAAGGGTAAAATAATAAATTTCACCTATGGTCAAATTAAGGGTCAACCTAGAGTCAAACTGAAGAACCCTATTTATCTAAGGTCAAGGATCAGATTCTGGTCAGTTCAAGGTATTATGGGTAATTTTCTGACTTAGGATAGATTTACTGTAATTTTTGGAAGGTCTCGGGGCCTTATTTAATAAGTTGATTAGGATTGGTTAATTAAAGGCTCTAAAAGCTCCTAAAAATTCCTAGAAAATTATGAGAAGCTTATGATGCCACTAAGTTTAAGTTTTGAGTTTTCATGTCAATCAGGGTTCTATCCTAGCCACTAGAAAACTTCTAAGTTAGCTATACGGATCCTTAATTATTGTCCTTAGGGTGTCACTACGTTATATGGGTTTTGAATCGAAGTTTTAGCTAACCCTCAAGGTAATAAATGCATGGGAGTGCAATAATAAAATAAACACACAATGTCCTTAGATCTATGAGAGCCTAAGTTAAGTACTCGTGGTGCGACCTACACATGCAATCTACAAAAAAAAAAATGAAAGACACCTAATGGAGGAATTAGTGAATGATTGGGACTCAATCACCCACTATTCCTTTCCCCCATGATTGCTCTTCATATCTAAAACTCATGTTTAAAATTTCATGAAATAGTAGGTCTCCCAAAAAGTAAGATTTAATTATGAGTAATTTTAAAAATAGTTTCAAAATACTTATAAATATAAATATATATTTTGGAAAATAAAATAATTAAAAAGTAAGTTGATTCATAATACATAGATATAGGGAGACCCACTGACCACCCAATCGAGATTTCGAAATGGTTTGAAAATAGTTTGTATCTTGAAAATAATCATTATACCAATTAAATAATAATTAAATAATCAAATAATGCTCCAAGACAGAAATCTGCCAAAACAATCAAAATCAGTGACTGGAAATGATTTCAAAATAAAATACACATTTTTCTGAAAAGATCGAGGGGTTACAGACCAAAATCCGATTTAAAACAACGAAGATATGATTTTCCGAAGTTTAAATTAATAAAAGAATATTTTAGAATAATATCACTTTACTGTTTTTGGCATAACAGAAAGTACAGACATAAATTTTATCTAAACATAGTCTTAAACTGTGCAGAATTCAAAATACACCCAAAACAAGGTGCTGTGCATCAAAATCCGACTTAAAACGAGGAAGTTACGAAATTTTAAAGTTTAAAGACAATAATTAAATAGTTTTAAAATAATGCTATTGGCTGTTTTCAAAATAACTGCATATAATTCTAAAAATTTTAAGTAAAGCTAATTTTTGAATGTGCAGAATTCAAATACGTTCAAATCAAGATGCTGTGCGTCGACAGCGGATTCAAAACGGGAAAGTTATCAATCTTGGAAGTTTACAACAAATAAAGGATAAATTTTTGCAATAGTTTTCAAAATAATAATATATATG
The DNA here is from genome assembly GCA_016618105.1 of Dendrobium huoshanense. Classification (NCBI taxonomy): domain Eukaryota; kingdom Viridiplantae; phylum Streptophyta; class Magnoliopsida; order Asparagales; family Orchidaceae; genus Dendrobium; species Dendrobium huoshanense. Next base: position 64,901,894 of record CM028351.1, read on the forward strand.
TATATATATTTTTAAAATAATTATAAAATAAGAATAATTTAAAGTAATGAAACTTCTAAAATTATGAAATAAAATAATGGTTTATTCATTAAGATATTATATAGTTAAATTAGTTTGCTAATTAAACACTATTAAAGAGTAGTTAAAATAGATAATTGTAGGAAATAGAAATAAATAATTAAAATAAGCTCAAAATAACTAAATAATAATAATAATAATAATAATCCTAAAAACAGTAACAAATAATCAAAAATATAATAACCACTATAAATATACTTAAAAATAATTATACATTAAAAATTACTATTAAATACCATTTAAATAAATAATTATAAAAGCTTATTTTTACCGTTTTATTAATTATTTAAAATATACTTATCATTTTTAAATAAAAATAACTTTAAAATAAAGAGCTCGGGAATACGAGCAAAACGATATATTATACGTCGAAAACGGACAAAAAATGGATTTTTTACAAATTTTTGAAGAGAAATAGGTTTAAAAATCATAAATATATATATATATATATATATATATATATATATATATATATATATATATATATATATATATATATATATATATATATATATATATATATATATATATATATATATATATATATATATATTATTTTAACCCCGGTGGCGGTTCGGTGCGCCACGTGGCGGCAGCGGATAGGCTCCCGCTGTCCAGGCAATCATTGCCGATGATTGCGCTGTCGCCGCAATCATCGGCTGATGATTAGAGGCGGCGGGACAGGTGTCGGCCGCAGACTGGATCCCGCGGTTTCGGAGGATGCGGTCAAGTGACGTGGCGTCACTTAAACATGGCGGACACGGTCCTGTGCCGTTCGATCATGCATAGAAAGAGCCTAACGGCTCTGATTGAGCCGGACCGAGAGCCGACCGACGGGATCTGGATCCAGCGTCGTTCCGGACCGCAGAACGACTAGATCCCGACCGCTGATCGCGAGATCAACTGTCAGGATCAAACCCCAACGGACGAAAGTCGTTTCCAAAACACTAACCCATTTTTTGGCTTGTTCTCACTCGTTTCTAGACTGAATTTCATGAAATTTGAAACACAAATTCTAGATATGAATAGAAATCTTGGGGGATGATTTTTATAGAATAATATTCACCGTATGAAGAGTTAAATAGCTTCAAGTGTTCTAGCTAGGGTTTTAGATTATACCAAAAATACTCGATAGAATCGAGGGATTTCTAGCTTGTTGCACTTATAGACTGTCCACGCTCCTAGTTGTAGAAGAAACCACGAGCTTCCAACGTCTAGATCGCACGAAAAAAGACTTGGAAGATCCAAGCTCTCGGGTCGCCGGAATCTCGCCGCCGACGGCCTGGGGTGGCCGGGATCTGATCGGGAATGAAAGTGGGAGTCTCTAGAAGTCCTTGAGAGAAATCTCAGAGCCAAAGGAGGCCTAGAGCACGAGCAAGAAAAAAAAGATCCTAATTTTGACCTAATTTTGGCTATTTAAAGGCCAAGGCTTAGGATAAACGGCTAGGATTGAATACCCCCTCTGGTTGGGAGGGAAACCTTGTATTTAGCACGGGAATTTGAATTCTAAACCATTATTGAGCCTTAATCGTCATTAAATAGCTCGTAAATAGAATTAAATAATTAGATTTGACCAAATAGATGCCCTGGTTGACCAAGTCAAAGGCTGACCTGATCAACCTAGTCAAAGGGGTCAAGGGACAAGTGGTATCAAGCCATTAAAGGGTTGGAATTAATTAGAATTGGAATTATGACTCAAAAGGAACAAATAGGTCAACCTAGGTTGACTTGGTCAACCAGGTTGACCCATGGCCCGGGTCTGGGCTCAACAGACTCAAATCGACTCACTGAACCCGTGGGAGGGGGTCTTGAGGTTTGACTTGGTCAATTTGACCAAGTCAACTCTTCAGGCTCGGGTCTGGGCAAAATCAAGGTCATCAAACGGACCCCCAACAGGAGTGGCGAACAACTAGTGAACCGCTCGTGTTGGCGTTGACCGACTAAGCCATAAAAAGTAGAGAAGAAAACATAAGTATCAAAAAGATCATGAATGAAAGAATATCAAGGAGACAGTGGAAAAGAAAGAGATTCCTCTCTTGGCCTTGCCCCATAGTGGGGGCAGAGCCTAGGTAAGAAGAAAAAAAAGCAGCAGTGCACAAGTAAAGAATCACCAAAATGGTGAACTGGTAGTAGGGTCTTCTCTTGGCCTTACTTTTCGACAGGGGTAGAGCCAAGGATAGAACCAACGGTAAAGATCACCTAAAAAGGTGAAAGCAAAGTAAGGGGATTCTTCTATAGCCTTGTCCTATAGCGAGGGCAGAGCAGAAAGGAGAATCAGCAGTAAAGGTCACCACTAGGGTGAAAAAGGTAAAGAAAGTCTCCCCTAGCCTTGCCCTATAGTGAGGGCAGAGTCAAAGAGAGAATCAATGGTAAAGATCACCTCAAGGGTGACAAAGTAAGGTGGTATCTCTCCTTGCCTTGTCCTATGGAGTGGGCAGAGCTAAAGAGATGACCAAAAGTAGAGTAGCAAAAGTACACCAACTATCTGTTTGACTATATCGAATCAGCAGAGTAGAAGGTGAAGGGAGTCCCATCTCTTCCTGCCTATTTCAGGACAGTGGATTGGGGTGACTCAGTATCTACCTGACCAAATCGAGTCAGCAAATAAAGGAATCACAAAACCTGGTGTCTGCCTAATCGGAACAAGACATTCAGGGAAAAAGAGTGGCGAGGAGTTCCTGCCAGGTGCTCTGTCAGGCCCTCTCTACCAAGTAAGTCAAACCAGCTTCCCGTCTGTTCATTTCAAACAGCATGATAGAAGGTGAAAAAGATCCCGCCCCTCCTGTTCATCTCAGAACAGTGGATTGGGGTGACTCAGTATTTGCCCGATCGACTCAAGGCGGCAAATAAAGGGAGTCACGAAGTCTAGTGCCTGTTTGATCAGAACAGGACACTCAGAGAAAGAGGCAAGGAGTTCCTGTCAGGTGCTCTATCAGGCCCTCTCTACCAAGTAAAACCAGCTACCCGCCTGACCTTATCTGGACAGCGGGGTGGAAAGTGAAAAGGATCCCGCCCCTCCTGATCCTTTCGGAACAGTTGATTGGGGTGACTCGATACCTCTGTCTGACCTCAGCAAAAGTAAAGAAGGCACGAAGTGGAAGCATGCGTAGTCTTTTACATAACATCCGAGTAAAAGGGTGTTGAGGAATTACGCCTCCCAGGGACTCTGTCGGGCTCACTCAACGGTAGGTAAAAATCAACTACCAGGCTGACCGCATCTGGACAGCGGGTAGAGGGTGAAAAGGATCCTGCCCCTCCTGCTCCTTTCGGAATAGTGGATTGGGGTGGCCACTACTCCTGCCTGACATCAGCGAGAAGCTCATGAACCACGAAGTGGAAGCCTGCGTAGTCTTTTACAGGACATCTGATTAAAGGGGTGTTGAGGAATTGCGCCTCTCAGGGACTCTATCGGGCTCACTCAATGGTAGGTAAAACCAACTATCAATCTGACCGCATATGGACAGCGGGGTACAAGGTGAAAAGGATCCCGCCCCTCCTGCTCCTTTCAAAACAGTGGATTGGGGTGGCCACTACTTCTGCCTGACCTTAGCGAGAAGTTCATGAACCACGAAAGTGGAAGCCTGCGTAGTCTTTTACAGGACATCCGAGTAAAGGGGTGTTGAGGAATTGTGCCTCCCAGGGACTCTTTCGGGCTCACTCAACGGTAGGTAAAAACCAACTACCAGGCTGACCACATCTGGACAGCGGGTAGAGGGTGACAAGGATCCCGCCCTTCCTGCTCTTTTGGGAACAGTGGATTGGGGTGGCCACTACTCCTGCCTGACCTCAGCGAGAAGCTCATGAACCAAGAAGTGGAAGCCTGCGTAGTCTTTTACAGGACATCCGAGTAAGGGGGTGTTGAGGAATTGTGCCTCCCAGGGACTCTGTCGGGCTCACTCAACGGTAGGTAAAAACCAACTACCAGGCTGACCACATCTGGACAGCTGGTAGATGGTGACAAGGATCCCGCCCTTCCTGCTCTTTTGGGAACAGTGGATTGGGGTGGCCACTACTCCTGCCTGACCTCAGCGAGAAGCTCATGAACCACGAAGTGGAAGCCTGCGTAGTCTTTTACAGGACATCCGAGTAAAGGGGCGTTGAGGAATACCTCCTAGGGACTCTATCGGGCTCACTCAATAGTAGGTAAAACCAACTACCAGTCTGATCGCATATGGACAGCGGGGTAGAAGGTGAAAAGGATCCCGCCCCTCATGCTCCTTTCGAAACAGTGGATTGGGGTGGCCACTACTTCTGCCTGACCTCAGCGAGAAGCTCATGAACCATGAAGTAGAAGCCTGCATAGTCTTTTACAGGACATCCGAGTAAATGGGTGTTGAGGAATTGCACCTCCCAGGGACTCTGTCGGGCTCACTCAATGGTAGGTAAAAACCAACTACTAGGCTGACCGCATCTGGACAGCGGGTAGAGGGTGACAAGGATCCCCCCCCTCCTGCTCCTTTCAGAATAGTGGATTGGGGTGGCCACTACTCCTGCCTGACCTCAGCGAGAAGCTCATGAACCACGAAGTGGAAGCCTGCATAGTCTTTTACAGGACATCTGAGTAAAGGGGTGTTGAGGAATTGCGCCTCCCAGGGACTCTATCGGGCTCACTCAACGGTAGGAAAAACCAACTACCAGTCTGACTGCATATGGACAGCGGGGTATAAGGTGAAAAAGATCTCGCCCCTCCTGCTCTTTTCGGAACAGTGGATTGGAGTGGCCACTACTTTTGCCTGACCTGAGCGAGAAGCTCATGAACCACAAAGTGGAAGCCTGCGTAGTCTTTTACAGGACATCTGATTAAAGGGGTGTTGAGGAATTGCGCCTCCCAGGGACTCTATCGGGCTCACTCAATGGTAGGTAAAACCAACTATCAATCTGACCGCATATGGACAGCGGGGTACAAGGTGAAAAGGATCCCGCCCCTCCTGCTCCTTTCAAAACAGTGGATTGGGGTGGCCACTACTTCTGCCTGACCTTAGCGAGAAGTTCATGAACCACGAAAGTGGAAGCCTGCGTAGTCTTTTACAGGACATCCGAGTAAAGGGGTGTTGAGGAATTGTGCCTCCCAGGGACTCTGTCGGGCTCACTCAACGGTAGGTAAAAACCAACTACCAGGCTGACCACATCTGGACAGCGGGTAGAGGGTGACAAGGATCCCGCCCTTCCTGCTCTTTTGGGAACAGTGGATTGGGATGGCCACTACTCCTGCCTGACCTCAGCGAGAAGCTCATGAACCACGAAGTGGAAGCCTGTGTAGTCTTTTACAGGACATCCGAGTAAAGAGGCGTTGAGGAATGCCTCCTAGGGACTCTATCGGGCTCACTCAATGGTAGGTAAAATCAACTACCAGTCTGATCGCATATGGACAGCGGGGTAGAAGGTGAAAAGGATCCCGCCCCTCCTGCTCTTTTCAAAATAGTGAATTGGGGTGGCCACTACTTCTGCCTGACCTCAGCGAGAAGCTCATGAACCACGAAGTAGAAACCTGCGTAGTCTTTTACAGGATATCCGAGTAAAGGGGTGTTGAGGAATTGTACCTCCCAGGGACTCTATCGGACTCACTCAATAGTAGGTAAAAACCAACTACCAGGCTGACCGCATTTGGACAGCGGATAGAGGGTGACAAGGATCCCGCCCCTCCTGCTCCTTTTGGAACAGTGGATTGGGGTGTCCACTACTCCTACCTGACCTCAGCGAGAAGCTCATGAACCACGAAGTGGAAGCCTACGTAGTCTTTTACAGGACATCCGAGTAAAGGGGCGTTGAGGAATATCTCCCAGGGACTCTGTCGGGCTCACTCAACGGTAAGTAAAAATAACTACCAGTCTGATCGTATATGGACAGCGAGATACAAGGTGAAAAAGATCCCGCCTCTCCTGCTCCTTTCGGAATAGTGGAATTGGGTGGCCACTACTTCTGCCTGACCTCTGCGAGAAGCTCATGAACCACGAAGTGGAAGCCTGCGTAGTCTTTTACAAGACATCCGAGTAAAAAGAGAATTGTTGAAGAATTACGCCTCCCATGGACTCTATCGGGCTCACTCAACGGGTAAGCTTCAACATCTGCTCAACCAGCTCGGCTTTGCAAATGAAGAAGGGCTCAATACCCACTCAGTCATTTCAACTGAGTGAATAAAGAGTCAGGCTCTGATGCCTGCCTGATCAAAACAGGACAATCAAAAGCGTGGCGAGGAGTACCTGTCAGGTCCTCTCTACCAAGTAAGACCAACTACCTGTCTGTTCATTTCAAACAGCAGGATAGAAGATAAAAATCACCTCAGCATCTGCTTGACACGTATCTGTGTAGGGATGCGTGGGAGAAAAAAGTAAGTAAATGGGATAATTTTAAAGGAAGAGCCACCTAGAGAACCTTTTCTAGCGCTCTGGTAATCACATGGTTGAGAACAAATTGTTGTTGCCATGAGTATCTAGATGCCGTCGGGATCTCCTCGGAAATCCAAACCCTACACAAAAAAGACAAGGAGGGACATCAGTGTGACGTCTCTCAACCAAAGCTTGAAGAGATATACCCTCACCAGAGTGTACAAAGGGATAATCTCATTCCGAAAGAGTAATAAAAAAATTGGAGTAGCGAGGGGACACCTCTACTACAGAAGGTAGGACTAAGCCTAGTAAAAATAACTCTCAAGGAGGCTACAGTGGTAAACCATACTGACTATTGGGGACCCTGTAAGGAGTAGAAGTGGTATCAAAACATCTAAGGGACCTCTCCGACAGCTAGGAGTGGGGTCTCAATGGGGAAAGAAGTGGTAAAAGTATCTGAAAGAGCTGACTCTCTACTAGAGAATCAAAAGCTCAAGGAAAAGGTGATGGTGACATCTAAGGCATGACGCATCCTATCATTAAGTAAGGAAAAAAAGAGCCAAAGTAGTGAGGGAGTACCCTCTCTACTGAAGGCAACAACTCTGAGTAAGTAAAACCTCACATTGGTAACACCCACACGAACTAGTGGGACCCTGTGGGAAGTGAAAGTGACCTCAACTCATTCATAAGACTAATCCGACGACTGAGCCTAGTGTATGAATGGTAGAATAGATCACGAAAAGGAGTAGGAGAAATGATCTTCTGCTAGAAGCTCAAAGTTCTCAAAGCAGTGATGTTGATATCCGAAACAAGGTATACTACGTCACTACAAAAACAGTAGTTCTAGATAGTAAAGGGACACACTTACTACTTGAGGACAGTAATCATGTATAAGAACAAAGAATTATCAAGAGGCTCACAGTGGTAACACCTACCCTGATCAGGTAGGATCCTATGAGAAGCGAAAAGTAACAAATCAATATTCACAGAGCTACTCTAGCAGCTAAGAGTAGTATATAAATGCTGAAGGTGAGTGAGTAAAGGAACCAGGGAGGTGATCTTCTACTAGAAGATCTAAGCTCCTGAGAATGTGATGCCAACACCTGAGAGAGGGTGTACTACATTACAACTAAGAAAATAACTCTAGGTAGTGAAGGGGGTTTCTTCACTACCGAGGATAGTAATCATGAATGACATCAATGATTACAAGAAGGGTCACAATGGTAATACCTACCCTAACTGGGTGAGACCCTGTGAGAGGCCAAAACAATAAGAGAACATTCATATGGCTACTCTAGCAACTAGGAGTAGGGTACGAACGTTGTAATAGGTTGGTGAAAGAAACTGGAGAGTTGATCTTCCAATGGAAAATCAGAGCTCCTGGAACTGTGGTGCTAACACCTGAGAACAGACATATTACATCACAGCTAAGATAATAACTCTGAGGTGACAAGGGAACACACCTGACACCTAATCTGATAATCATGAGTGAGATCTATGATTATCATAAGACCATAGTGGTAACACCTACCCTAATCAGGTAGGACCCTGTGCGACGTGAAGGTAACACAGTCACATTCATAGGACTACTCTGATAGCTCAGAGTAGTTCATGAATAGAAGGTAGACTGCCAAAAGAGGGCAGCAGAGGGCGATCTCTTCACAGAAAGCCCTAAGCCCAAAAAGTAGTGATGGTTACATCTCAAAATACAAGGTACTACATCACTAACGAAGGAATGCATTTAAAATCATATAAATTAATCGACCAACTAAGTGGGAACTCAACCTTGAAGAGATTGTCAAAGTACTCTCAAGGGAGGAGAAAGAGAAATTTTTGGGAAATTTGAGCCGTTAGAGAGTTTTACCGGGTTCCTCCTATGACAAGGGCAACCGGGTTTTTGTTCTCCTAAGAGCTTCCCTCTTTTTATCACACTTTTTTTTTTTTAAATTGTGAATTATCTTGGTAACCCGGATCATGTTCGCCACATAAACAGAACTAAAAAAATTATGCTTTGGAGTGTTTTATCGGGTTCCTCCTATGACAAGGGCAACCGATTTTGCTCTACTAAGAGCTCACCTCCTTTATCACACATAAATTTTTTTTAAATCGGGGGTAGTGGGTGATTTTGATAACCCAGATCACATTCATTTCATGTGAATGAACTGGGGAGCACAATAGTATAAAATTAATATACAACTGAAACCATCATCAGGATAGAGGATCAACATTACCATATTTATCTAGCATGGGATGGTGTGGACCATGTATCCTATCTTAAAAAGAGTCTAAATCCATGACTCTAACATCCATGATCACATTTAACTCATGTGAATGGACTAAGGGCTACATCTATCAGATCAGGACTGATAGAAAAAAGAAACTCAATTTGGGATAGTGGATCTCCATCACCATACCTGACTATCATGGGGTGGTGTGGACCCAGTATCACCTCTCAAAAACTAAACTCAAACTACTGGTTTTGATATCCCAGACCACACTTGGGACGACAGGTGAAATTGGGGGACTAAGCCCTACAGAGAGGAGAACAAACTAAAAATTTCTATGCGATAGCACCAACATGATTGGTGTACATAAATAAAAGTACAAAACATCCCTACGGCGTATTGGTGTATCACCTCTAATGATAGCTTCATACTCTTTTAAGCAACGTCGCGTGGTAGAGGACAAATCGTCTTGGCCACGCAAACTACTGAAAAGTAAGAGGAATCCTTTTAAGAGCTACATATACAGAGGGATATCTACAGGCGGTAGGGAGGCTCCCCTGTGAAGTACTAGACTCAGGCATAGTACTTTTTTAAGTACTGTCCGTTGATGGCAAGCATTGGGTGAATGCCATTTTTATCAACAAGTAGGTAGGCACCACCTTCATAAACTTGCTCTACAACGAAGGGGCCTTCCCAACAGGCTCAAACTTACCACCTCGCCGACGGTGTGAGATGATAGGCCTACGTAAAACAAGAACTAACTCGCCTACCCGGAAAGCACGGGGTCTAACAAGGCGCTCGTAGTGTCGTGTCATTCGGGCCTAGCTTAGCTTAAGGTATTGATAAGCTCGTAAGCGAAGCTCATCTAAATCATTTAGCTCTTCCAACCTTTGTCGGGCATTATATTTCTCAGATAGATTGTAACTAACTGCTACATGCAGTGAGGGGAGCTCGACCTCAAGTGGGAGGACTGCTTCAGCCCTAAAAGCTAGAGTATATAGGGTGGACTGAGTAGGAGTACGGTAGGTAGTCCTATATGCCCATAATGCTTCAGGTAGCTTATCATGTCATTATCTTTTATTTGCAGCAAGGATTTTCCTTATCAGTTGCACAAGAGTCTTATTAAATACCTCTGCCAAGCCATTGACTTTGGGATAGTAAATCGAGGAGTATTGCCAATTAATGTTATGACGGCAGAAAAATCTGGCAATTTTGGTGCTTCTAAAGGACGGGCCGTTATCTGAGATTATACGGTGCGAAACACCAAAGCGATAAACATTATTATCGCGAAAGAAGCGCATCACATCTTCTGATTTGACTTCCTTAAGTGGGACAGCCTCTGCCCACTTAGATAAGTAATCAGTGGCGGCTAAAATGAACTTATGACCCTTAGAGGAAGGAGGGTCTATAGGACCCACCACGTCCGTGCCCCAGCCCTCAAATGGCCAAGAAGAAACAGTAGGGTGCAACGGATTAGGGGGTTGGTGAATCACCGTGCAATGAATCTGACACTAGTGGCATCTCTTAGCGTGCTCCATGCAATCGTGGATCATAGTCGGCTAGTAGTAGCCAAGGCGTTTAATTCTCCCTTTTATTTTAGGCTCAGATTGATGGGCACCACAAAGCCCTTTATGTATCTCGCTCATGACTCTTATATACTATTCTTTATTGAGGCATCTTAACCACATTTAGTCAAAAGAGCGTCGATACAGAATTTTATTTACATAGGTGAACGATATGCTCTCTTTCTATTTTGAGCAGCGAGAGACTTATCATCTGGAAGCCTACCATGTTTTAAATACTCTATGAAGGGCTCTCTCCAATCTGACTCCTCATCCACAGCAAACACTGCAAGGGTCTGATTGGGAGAAGACAAGTCCGCGGGGCACAAAGCTTGACGATACTGGACAATAATGAACACGGGATTTCCAGTAGGGTCAGCTAATTCTTTTGCTAACTTGGCCCATGCATCTGCTTTTCCATTTTCAAATCTAGGGATCTTGGCCAAAGTTACTTCTGGTATTAAGCTCAGGAGCTCCATCGCTTTATTATGATATGGAATGAGCTCAGGCTTAAGTACTTTATAGACTTCAGCTACTTGATTGATTATTAGTTGGGAGTCTCCAAAGATCTTCACCCGCGTAAGACTCATCTGAATGGCCAACTCTAGCCCCAAAATCAGAGCTTCGTACTCAGCTTCATTATTGGTATGAGGTTCTGATAAACTATAGGAGTACAGTAGAGTATGACCATCAGGAGACACAAAAATCAGGCCTAATCCTACCCTAATTATAAGAGTTTCATATGGACTTGAAGCTTTAACGGATGACGCACCATCAAAGTAAAACTCCCAAGTATGGGACTCCTGTTCATCCACACTCATGATGAATTCATAAGGTAGCTCATCGTTGAGTGGGGAATTAGCAGGGATCGGGTGATTGGCCAAAAAGTCAGCTAGAGCCTGTCCTTTGACGGCCCGCTGAGAAACAAAAGTAATATCAAATTGCAATATTATCATAGACCATCGTGCTAGATGACCTGAAAGGGTTGGACGGGTCATCAAGTACTGCAATGGGTTGACTCGAGAGATCACATTGATCTTATGTGAAAGCATATAATGCCTAAGCTTTTGTACCGCGAAGATCAAGGCTAAATATTGCTTTTCTATCGCTGGGTACTTAAGCTCTGCAGGTATCAGTCGCTTGCTAAGGTAGTACAAGGCATTCTCCTTGCCTTCCTCATTCTCTAGAGCCAACAGTGCACCTAGAGACTCATCCAGGGCCGTAGTGTAGAGAATCAACGGCCTACCCAGGATAGGTGCAGCTAAAACAGGGGGGTTCATCATGTAGCACTTTATGCTCTCAAAGGCCTCCTAACAACTCTCATCCCAGTGGAATCGGGCATCCTTCTTCACTAGTGCAGAGAAAGGATGACACCTACCAGAAAGATTGGAGATAAATCTCTGCAAGAAAGCTAGTTTACCCTGAAAGGATCTCAACTGGGTAAGACTCTTAGGGGGTTTTAAATCTACTATGGCCATGATCATAGAGAGATCTATCTCAATGCCACGGTAGCGAACTATAAACCCTAAGAACTTTCCTGCACTGACTCCAAATGCACATTTTAAAGGATTCATCTTTAAATCAAATTTGCGCAAGCGTTCAAAAACGATTCACAGATCTCTGAGGTGATCTTCGCGGACCTTGCTTTTGACGACTAAATCATCCACATAGCACTCAACTTGCTCGTGTATCATCTCATCAAAGATGGCAGTCATGGTCTGTTGATAGGTGGCCCCGGCATTCTTGAGACCGAAAGGCATTACCTTGTAACAAAAGACACCTATAGGTGTCAAAAAAGCATTAAATTTCTCATCCTCGGGGTCCATTTTATCTGATTGTAACCTGATGAACCATCCATGAATAAGAATATTCTATTGAATGATGCTATATCCACCATAAGCTCAGGAATGGGAAGAGGAAAATCATCCTTAGAACACGCCTTGTTCAAATCACGAAAGTCGATACCAACTCGTATCTGTCCGCTCTTCTTCCAGACTGGAACAATATTGGCAAGCCAAGTTGGGTACTTCTCTTCCCTAATAAAACCAGCTTCTATAAGCTTCTTGGTTTCAACGATTACCTGTTGTTCAATTTTCAACCTCATCCTGCGAGGTACTTGTTTAACAGGGACTACATCAGGCTTAATGGCTAACTTATGGACTGCTACCTCTGGATTTAGACCAGGCATTTCGGTGTAGTTCCAGGCAAAATAGTCTCTAAATTCTGATAGTAACTTGATGTATTATTGAGCCTCTGAATCAGACAGTAGGGCACTATGAAAAATAGGCCTAGGATCTGACTCAGTGCCTAAGTTTACCTCACGCAGTTCATCCATGGCTGAAGTGGCGCCATCTTCAAACTCTTGTGTAGCATCAAGTATTCTATCATCGCCACTATTCGGGTCTTCTTCGTCGGCAAGAAAAATAACAGGATAAGCGTGGGAAATGACATGAATGTTGGCATCACTGGACTGATTTAACCCCATGTAACCTACGCCTCCTAGACCTTGGGGGAAATCGATCCGCCAAACTCGGGCCTGCTGTAGAGCTTCTTCATCGGGCCAAGTGGAACGAACAAGACCCCGCTCAACAAAGCTCTCTACAGTAGGTGAAAAGTAAAGAGGGGCACTCCTGACCTCTATATCCATAGCGGTCTCCTCTAGATCCTGTCTCACAGGACCTAGTAGTGCACCTATACTACGCGGTACAGAGGGATATTCCCTAGGTCGGGCTAGCCCAAATATATCGTACAAGCGAAGTATGGGGTTGTGGCTACCCTAAATTGTATTATTTTCATTAATTACAGGAGTGTTAGAAGATCTCTGACTAGAATCTCCAACTCCTATCCCGCGTATCTGATGGGGGGAAGGTTGTCTGGTAGTAGTCTGATATCGGAAGTCCTCTTCCTCGTCTGAGCTAATATCAATAACTAATCCACATTCAGGTATCAAATGGATACAAAGAGTAGGTAGTGAATCATAGCCTGAGAAATAGGGAGGTAGTGAAGTGACTGGATGATGAAGAATATCGATCATTTCATCATCGGAAGAGTCGGACTCTACAGTCAAAGAAGAAGTGTAAAGGTTAGGGGGAGGAGGTGTACGAGTGTCGTGATTCTGCGGCTCGCGGATCGCAACTCTGCCTCTCTCTCTACCTCTACCTCCCCTGCCTCTACTAGGGGAAACATCGTGCCTCACTGCAAACTGAGAGGGATCTCCATCAGAATGGGCAATGGGAACACCTAGCTCGATACCAACCTGTTATGGACAATGTACTGACGATTGTATAGGACCCTGTGTAGGTGGCTGCATAGGATCCTGTACAACAGTATCGGGTATCACTGGGGACTGAGCAGGTGGAGCTCTACGAGCCTTCCGAGGTACGTAATACTCGGCGTCGTCGTACATAGAGATCTCATGCACGGAAAAGGACTGGGTATCTCCAGGAATGGTATACTCAACATCATTCCTCAGAAACTTCATACATTGGTGCAAGGTAGAGGGCATCATTCCATACTTATGAATCCAAGGCCTTCCTAAGAGAGCCTTGTATGAAGTATCAGCCTCAATCACATGAAACTTTACCTCAGTTAGAAAATTTCCAAATTTCAGAGGCAGGGGGATAGACCCTAGAGCTCGCTGGCCTTGGTCATTGAAGCCTTTCAACATGATCTTGTCGGAAGTGAGCTTCAGATGACCTAGGGAGAGGCTCTTCAAAGTTTCATGAGTTAGTATATTTACTGAAGCCCCTTGATCTATGAGAACCCTATTCAACTCATAATCATTGACTTCAGCAGTGACATATAAGGGACGATTGTGCTCAGTAGTCCCCAAAAGAAGGTCACGACTAGAGAAGGTGATGCATGACGTGTTGTATAAATGCCATGCCCCATCATTGGGGTCGGAAGCAAAGAAGGCTTTATTGGTCTCTAGTTCAAGCAAGATTTTTACCAGTGTCTCTCTCAAGTTAGGTGACAACATCAAAACATCATAGACACTAAGAAGGGAATGAATTTTCCTTAGATGAGCCAACACATTGTAATCAATCTCAAGCTGAGGGTCTTTTCCTTTCTCCTTAGGCTGCTTCTGGGAGGAAGGGATAGAGTCATCTTGTTGGGTAATGATATTTTTATCTTTTGTATTTTTAGTCAACCTAGGTGGAAGGACCTAACCTGAACGCAAATGAACTTTCTGTATTGAGTCATCCTCAACAGGAGATTCCTCTGGTTCAGTGGTGGTGGTAGGTGTTGGTTCTAAGGAAAGTATTGAGAGTGGGTTCTCGGATTCATCTTCTGAATCCATGTAACATCCACCCTCTGGTATCACAAAGACTGGTTCATCTTCATACTCAGACTCAGACTCTTCACCAGAATCATTATAAGAGACATGTAAAACATGAAAAGAGCGAGTGCTAGTAAAAGTAGAAGAAAAAATAGTAGGAAAAGAACACCAGAAGTAGCCAGAATCACTTTCTTCTATTATTTCTTCATCAAATGAAGGGAGAACAAAGTCCTTCAACGTATATGCTGGAAGGAACTCTATCTTCCCCTCAGAGGTTACAACATATTTTTCTCTTTCATACATTTTCTTATTACATAAAGTAGAAGAAATGTGCTCAGTAGGCACTACAACAGAAAGTGAAGAAGAAGAAGGTACAAGTGCTGAAGTAGTAACTACAGGGGCAACTGTCAACTTGGCCTGTGGTGACCTCCTATCAACTGCCTCTAAACTCTGAACTGCACGGTCTATCATTCTCATGGTCTTCTTGGAGAGTGCTAACTGCCACTCTCCCTCAAAACTCTGGGGTAAACTGCCACTACTGCTTTGACTGTCACTCTGGCTGGGACTGGAAACCATCTGAACTGTCTGAGGGCCATTGCCCTTGGGCTGCACTAGGTCACTGTCTTGAAGGTGTATCTGTCCTGTGGTCATGAACCTCTCAACCTTGTCCCTGAACACAAAGCAATCCTCTAACACATGCCCAACGTATCTGTGGTAAGGACAATAGAGTGGGTGCTCAGTCTGACCCTCTTCCTCTACTCTATTGTTGCTAAGAAATATAAGTATGTTCTTCTTAGTAAGGAATTTAAAGATTTTCTTCACACTCTCCCTTTTAAAGGGGTATTCCTTACTAAGCTTCTCCTATAGGAACTGCTGACTCTCTGGAGTCCTACGGGAGGTCCTGGGCTGTGCTACTGGCTGACAAGTTAAGTGTGACTGACTAGCTGAGCGTGGTTGCTGTGGAGGTGCTGAACTGCCTAAGGCCTCTTATCCTTATCTGCTGGTCCCTGAGTACTGTGTACCTCCCCACTCCTGGGTGGAGGTGCCCCTGAAAACTCTTGCCGCTGAGATCTGCGCGAAGGCTGACTCTCAGCCTTAGGAGGGACTGGATCGGGTATGCTGTCATGTAGGCTGGTGACCTTGGTTAGTAGCTTTTGAAAGGTCCGTATGGTAAAACCCTTCAGGTATGGAGCAATGGGACCATCTATGTTCTTCAAAAGGATCTCGACTGCATGCTGCTCCTATAGCTGTGGCTCGCACTGCAAACTAAAGTTCCTCCATCTAACTATGTAGTCTGTAAGTGACTCTCTAGGCCTTTGTCTAGTGACTACTAACTCTCCAACTGTAACTCTGTGCTCAGTGCTAACAAACATCTGGATGAACAACTGCTCCAGCTCTGCGAAAGTCCTGACTGAGTCGTTGGGGAGGTCGGCGTACCAAGCAAGCGCCACCCCCGCCAAACTGCTAACGAACAACCTCAACATCAGCGGGTCACTCCCTCCTATATTGCAACATATGGCCCGGTACTGAGCCACATGCTGCCTCGGGTTTTCAAACACTCTGAACCTAGGAGGGATGAAACCAGGAGGGTAGGGCTCCTGCTCGTACTCTATCGGATAAGGCCGCTCTCTACTAACTGACTCTCCAGTTTTCCTGGAGGAAATGGCCTGCTCCACCTTCTAGACAATCAGATCCTGAAGCTGACTTGCTGACAGCTGAGCTGGCTGACTCTAAACAACTGAATGTGCTGCAGGCACTGGTCTCAGGACCCTATCCACTCTCAGGGGGTCTAGTGTAACTGGTAGCACAACTGGCTGATCTCTGAAAGTACTGGCAGCGATAACCCTTATCACTTGGGGCATCGCTCCCAGGGCTGTCAACTGTGCTGTCATGGCTGCCATGGCTCTGGCCATCTCTGTCATCTGTGCTTGGAGGTTCAGGACCGCAGCATCCGTATCAACTGATCTAGGAGATCCACCCACCTCGGGCTCTCTCTGCTCATCCTGGTCCTCGGGCTCTCTCTCATCCGAGTGATCTCTACGGGTAACTACACAAACTTGGTGTACTAGTACCTCCTCATCGAAATTCACTAGTGTATCATCATCATCTAAAAAGGCTCGTCGCATCGCCTCTATGTACGGACTCATAGGAGAGGTGATCCTATGAGTGCTAGGTGCTAACTCTATCTCAATCTATATTGGCGATCTGTCTGGGGTAGAAACTGAACCATCCGGACTGTCTTAGACCCAGAAGAGACTGCCAAATCCATCTGACCAACTGCCTCATCTGGCTGCTCTGTCTCTGCCAGTGGCGCTGACTCAACTAACTGAACAGGATCGATAGGGGTGTCTTCTCAACATCTCCAAATCCATCTGGTACGACGGGGTGCTGCACTAGTGACTAACTGCTCTGGTACTATCACCTCTGAACTGACCTGAGGCCGGGTAGGCTCCTGCTGCCGCCTCCATCCTCGACGACGTGGGCGTCATCCTACTACAGGAGTCACTGTTGGGGGCCTAACTACTGGAACTGTATCTGCAGGATGCTGAGGTGTCTGCACCCTCTACCAACTGTAAAGCTTCCTCGCAGTCTGTCGTCGTAACGCGAAGGTAGCCCGAGAAATCTGACAGAGTAAACCCTCCTGACTGACGGGTCCTCTGCCACGAGCTAGGCGGACGATGTTCCGAATCCTATAGGTGAGGGCTCGGACACCAGCGTCCCTGGGTAACCTAGCTCAGGGTAGAGTAGTGGCGACAGGAGGAGCTGCCGCTATACGGGCCACATCCTCCTCATCTCCACTATGCGTCAGTGGGGAGAAGCGTCCTCCCAGAACTATCTCCAAATCGGGGGCTACCATCACCTCTAGAGCAGGTGCAACAACAACTGGATAGTATCGGCCATCCGCTGCCTCTCTGCCTCTGACGCAGCTAGACGCAATATCCTATTTCTATTTCTCCAAGCCCTTCTCCCAAGGCCGGAGGTGGAGGTGGAAGGAACTGAAAGTTCAATGGGGATGTTAAGCCCTATGAACTTAGTCCCAAACTAACCAAGGGGGGGGGGGGTGAATTGGTATTTTAAAAACTTCTTTTTAAACAAAGAAATAAAATCACATAAACCAAATCACACCACAAAATAATGCGGAATTTAAAAGTGCGGAAGCAAGAAAAAGAACACAGAAATTTATAGTGGTTCGGTCGACTCGACCTACGTCCACTCCTTGGAGGCACCCTCCAAGTATTGCACTACACAAAAAGTGACTCTCCTTTAGCCCCCACGGCTAGGTGGAGAAACCCTCACAAGAACCTCCTTTTTGCCACCCCGGCAAGACAGAGAACCTATCTCCTTTTGCTTCCTCCTGAAGCTGGCAGAGAACCAGAACTAAAAGTAAAGCTCCTTACCTCTACCGACCCTTCCACGGACGAGAAACTCTAGACGAAGATGACGCAGAGAGATCCTTGAAGCAACCCTTGTGAAACCCCTCACAAGCTCCCCCTCACAAGATCCTCTCTCTCTCTTCTCTCTCTCTTTCTCTCCTCAAGGCCTTCTTAGGTCAAGGCAGCAGCCAAAGATCTCTTAAAAACGTTGAACAAGAAGCTCTTAAATAGAAGAGCTCCAAAAGAGCTCATTAATTGCAAGTTGCCGATAATATCGTCCAGGCCGATATGGATATCGGCCTGGCCGATCAATACAAATCAATGAAGATCGGCCAGAGCATAGCCCTAGATGTAAAGCTGGACGATTGTTAATTGGCTTGATCGTCCAGGCCGATCTCACGATCGTCCTGGCCGATCAGTTCAAATCAGAGAAAAATCGTCCTGACAATAGCCCTGAATACGGGCTGGCCGATAATGATCGTTCTGAAGTAACTTAAGATTTTTGACTCGATCGGCCTGGCCGATCTTGCGATCGTCCAGGACGATATGATCGTATCAATCATCCTTAATTACTTCCTTGATTTCCTGAACAATTATGGCATAAATTGTTAATATCGTCCAGGCCGATACGAGGATCGTCCTGGCCGATAATTTAAAGATATGGTATACCATACTTGTCTATGGCGGCTACTTATTTCTGTTTTGAGCTTATCGTCCTGGCCGATACACGTATCGTCCAGGACGATCTGTTAACGTAGGCTGCCTTAATTAAGAATCCTTAATTAGACTTTCTGTTTTAAGCTGATCGGCCAGGCCGATCAAAGAAATCGTCCTGACCGATATGAGTAAAAATAGAATTTCTAAGTCCTCAAGTGTGTGTGTGAAGGGTTACAAAGCATCAGTCTTTTAGACTATTACAAGAGGACTCAAAAGGTAAAAAACAAAAGTACAGACTGACTCAACCCTAAACCTACGCATTTCTGAACTTGGCTCCTTTTTGATTGTCCGATCGTCGATTCCTGAAAAGTTAGAAGCAACAAGCTGTCCAAGAAAAGCAGTGTTTGTCAATCGTCAAAACATAAGACATGAAAAATAGATTTGCAACAGGAACATCTGTATTCACTGCCGGGGGGGCAGGGGGAATAGGGACGATTAGAAGCGCCAGGGTCTGCCCGGCAGTCTCGGGGTGAGAAAGCCAAGCAAAAACATAGACCCGGCCAGAAGAGGGCGAAGGCACCTCGGTATGGGCACCCCTCTTCCAAGTGGAAGTGGGAAGGGAAACCCGAACGCGAGGTACTTCCGCCAGAACAACAAGAGTAACAACAGCAGCAGGCTGCCGGCGCTGAGGGGCTGAGGCAGCCTGTGCAACAGGAGCGACAGGCACAGGTCGCCTGACCGCTGCACGAACTAGAACAACTGCAGCAGGCTGCCGGCGCTGAGGGGCCAGGGTAACCTGAGCAGCAGGGGCGACAGGCACGAGACGCCTAACCACTGGAAGAACAACTGGAACAGGGTGTGGCCTAGGCACTGGTCGCCTAGCCACAGCGCGCACCGGCTGCGCATGTACAGGAACGGGACGAGCAGGTGCCCGGGCTGTCCGCCGAGCAGCTGGTCGTTCGAAAGGGCGCATGGCTGCGCGTCCTCTCCTCTGAGGAGGAGAGAATGCAGTAGCCTCCACTGGGGTCGACCCGCTAAGAGTGACGAAGGCGGAGTCAGGGAAGAAACTAAAAGTGATTCCTCCCACTGGCGGACTAGCGAGCAGGGACTCAGGGAGAGAAACCCGCGCATCCGAACCGAAAGCAAAAGTAACGGAAGGAGCTGAACGAGCCATGGCACTGCTGTCAGGAATCAAAATTTCAACGATTAGAAATCAGAATTGAAATCCCAAAAGAATAATGTATTTGATAAGAATGAATATGAATGGATATAGGTTTGATAAGGAATGGATAAGATATGGAATAGCCTATAAGGCTGGAAAGAAGTAGAGTAGGGAAACCCTAGCTAAGGGGAAAGGGACCCTAACTGAGGAGAGACCCTAACTAAGAGTGGGACGAACCTAATCTAAGGAGTACCAATCCCAGAGTACACACAAAAAAAATATAATATATAATCCAAATATGGAGAGAGAAACTGGTCCCACCGTGGTCGCCAGAAACCTGTGGACCTCCGAAAGAACACCTCGCGAATGGGTCGATTTGAAGGGACAGATTGAATCGTGCATACGACTAACTATTGAGGATAGAGGCTGTCGCCTGAAAGTTTGCTAGGGATGTTAAGCCCTATAGAACTGGCCCAAGCTAACAAAGAGGGGGGTGAATTGGTAATTAAAAATTTCTTTTCTCAAAGAATAAAAATCACAAACCAAAATCACCACAGAAAAATAACGATACGAAAATAAAAGTGCGGAAGCAAAAATAAAAACACAGAAATTTATAGTGGTTCGGTCAACTCGACCTACGTCCACTCCTTGGAGGCACCCTCCAAGTATTGCACTACAAAACGTGACTCTCCTTTAGCCCCCACGGCTAGGCGGAGAAGCCCTCACAAGAACCTCCTTTTTGTCACACCCGGCAAGGCAGAGAACCTACCTCCTTTTGCTTCCTCCAGAAGCTTGCAGAGAACCACAACCAAAAGCAAACTCCTTACCTCTACCGACCCTTTCACGGACGAGAAACTCTAGACAAAGAACAAGCAGAGCGATCCTTGAAGCAACCCTTGTGAATCCCCTCACAAGCTCCCCCTCACAAGATCCTCTCTCTCTCCCTCTCTCTCTTTCTCTCCTCAAGGTCTTCTCAGGTCAAGGCAGAAGCCAAAAGTCTTGAAAAATGTTGAACAAGAGCTCTTAAATAGAATAGCTTCAAAGGAGCTCATTAATTGTAAGTTGCCGACAATATCGTCCAGGCCGATATGGACATCGGCCTGGCCGATCAGTACAAATCAATGAAGATCGGCCAGAGCATCGCCCTGGATGCAAAGCAGGACAATTAAAAATTGGCTTGATCGTCCAGGCCGATCTTACGATCGTCCTGGCCGATCTCACGATCGTCCTGGCTGATCTCACGATCGTCCTGGCCGATCAGTTCAAATAAGAGGAAAATCGTCCTAATAATAGCCCTGGATACGAGCTGGCCGATGTTTATCGTCCTGAAGTAACT
>CM028351.1:64923392-65046434 GCA_016618105.1 Dendrobium huoshanense
TTATATCTCTGCCAAATTTCAACTCAAGATAATATATATATTTTTATTTAAAAATAAACTGGAGTTTTATGTATAAGTAAGATTACTAATAAAATACTACTTAAAATAATTTTCAGTTATTTTTAAAGTATAATATTTAAAAATACGAACAGAACGAACCCAAAAACTCCAAAATCGGATCAAAATTGAAATTCTAGTGAATTTTTGAAGTTTAGGAGATTTTCTAAATTTATTTTAAAATTCTAACGGTTTAGTCAAACCGGCGGCGCTGACCGAGACACGCGGCGGGAGTGAGTTCGGCCACGCGGATGGAGCAGGCAAGGGGTACCCGCCACTTAACCAGCTCAGCAGGCTCTGAACCGTCAGATCCATAAAAACGCGGATCTAACGGTTCAGATCAATACCGCATGATCACCTCAATTCATAAGGAACGGACGGCCTTGAGCATTCCCGCTGTTTGGATTCATGGTGTAGATTCGGTCGGACGGAGCTCTGCGAAACCAGGATTTCACGGGATTGAAGCAGGATTCGATCCAGACTTGATCACGACCGTTGATCTAAATAGAATAGATCTAACGGCAGAGACATTGTCTTCTTCCTCCGGCCAAAACCGAACACCCTAGATATGATTTTCAATCTCATTTTCATAAAATACTGGACGAAGAAAGTTAAAATTTTAAACAGAGATAGTATAGAGCATAAGAAAGAGTGGGGGATCGATTTTAGGCCATTTGATGCAATCTATAAAGATTTATTTAAGAACCTATATAAGCTCCTAGGGTTTAAGATTTCTCACCGAAGGATGGATTAATTTGGTTGAAATTGACACGGCTGAACTTGTAGACTGTCCACGTGTTGATTTCCTTCAGACCCTGAGCTCAAACGATCACTGGAAGCCAAGTTGGATGGAGGTGGTTCTCGGTCAACCACTAATCTCACCGCCGGTAGCTTCGAAACGTCAAGGATCAACAGGAAAATGAAGGTTGAGATCTAGGAAATCAGAACGAAACCTTAGGAGCTCTGGGAAAAGGCTGGAATGCAAGATAGCTTAACTTTTTTTCTCCCCGTCGTTTTGCACTATTGAGTCGTTTGGAGCCAAAACGAGCGGCTGTGATTGATCAGGGATGCTCTTGGGATGCTTGACACTTGGCCCAGGTGGTTAGGTGGCAGGAGAAAGGACTGTACCGACTGGAATGAACTGGCCACTCCTTTGTTTGTCCTCACGTGGGAGGGAACGCCCAAGCTGGCTGGACTTGAACCAAGGCCTGGGTTGAGTTAAATTAACTCCCAGGAAGGTTCTGGAATCATTTGGAAAGGCTGGATTGGCCTGGTTCGGGCTGAGTAATTTGGGTTGAGTGTATAAGCTTATTTTGATTCCCATTGACCATTTGACCGGTCAACAACAGTCAAAGGAGGCTGAGGTGGAATCTAAACTATGCCTAGAATGAATTTAGACTATTAGATGAATTTGATTTTAGGAGAATAAGTTAAATAGGGGGAATTTAACCATAGGAATATTTCTTTAAGCATTGAGTTAATTAGTTTGACCAGTCAACTCAGTCAATGATTGATGAGGTGGATTGTGAGGAGTTTATGGCATGCTAATTGAGTGATTTACAGAGTGTTTAGACGACTAGAAGTATTGTGTAAGTGAAAGAGTCTATGTAAGGTGGTATCCCATATTTGAAGTCAACTTGACTTGGGTAGATGGGGTGATAACCAAAAAAGGCTTGAAGGATATGACTGGGTTGATCTGAGACTTAAGAAGGGTTTGATATATTGAACGGATTAAAATGACCCATTAAGGGCTTTAAGGGGCATTTGGGTCAACCTAGGTTGACTGAGTCAACCAGGTTGACCCAGGGTGTGAGTCTAGGATGGATAAATTTGATTAGACATTTGGAGTTTAATGAGGGTGAGTTTAGGATTTTAAACGGCTGTTGGGGTCAAAAGGGCTTGATGGGACCTTAATGGGCTTTTAGGCCAAAACTGCTTGACTTGGTCAACCAGTTGATTTCATGGTCTGGAAATAGATTGAACAAATTTAGAACATCATTTTGAGTTTATTGAATAGGGTCCCAGGGCCTGGAGAGATCAATTTGGTCAAAATCACCATTTGAACCCTTAAGGGCCTTCTTGGGTCAACTCTGTTGACTTGGTCAACCAGGTTGACCCAGGGGTTGGAAATGGGTTGAACAGGTTTGGTTTGGCATTTGGAACTTGCTGGAAGTGGTCGCATTCAATTTGGAGCTCATTTAGTTTGAAATCACTGTTTGGGCCCTATGGGTATTTTGTCATTTTGACCCCTAGCTAAATAGGGGTCAAATTGAGCCAGCCCAAAGGCAGTTTAATGTTCAAGGATTCAGGATTGAAGGTCTGAAAGTGATTAGAGACTTGGGGGAGGTCTCTAAGGCCAGGGTCTAGTTAAGGGGAGGTCCAATGGCATGGGTTGTAAATATTTAAAGGTTTTACAATCTTTGGATTCTAATTTAGTAACTAGGGTTAAAGAGATCAGAATGGGCTCAAATTTGGAGGGTTGATACTAGAGACATGCCCCATCAGTATGAAACTGACAGAGCTTGAATCTGAGTTCATTTCACTGGGTTTTTAAAATTCTAGAAGATTTGCTGGAAAAGGCCTTTCGGACCAAGCCTTAGGACCTTGGATTTGGGTCTGGATTTGATTGAGTTTAGATTGACTTGAGTCAGGATTGGGTTTAGGATGTGATTAAAGACCTCATATAAAAATGAGGTCAATAAATGGACCCCCAACATGTGTGATGAATTCGAAGAATAAATCATATAT
Source organism: Dendrobium huoshanense (assembly GCA_016618105.1). Classification (NCBI taxonomy): domain Eukaryota; kingdom Viridiplantae; phylum Streptophyta; class Magnoliopsida; order Asparagales; family Orchidaceae; genus Dendrobium; species Dendrobium huoshanense. The sequence continues at coordinate 64,926,198 of CM028351.1, forward strand.
GTTGGCGTTGACCGAGGTTGATCAATAAGACTTGAGAGCTGGAGATTTGATTAACATTCGATTTTTCATCAAATACAAAGCTGGACCCGACTGGGAGATCGATTCTCAGAGGGATGAAATTTAAATTTTAAATGGGAATCGATTCCCAAATAAAAAGTGGGTATTCAAACGAGTGATTGATTCCCGAATGAAAAGATTTGGAACCTGACCGATAGATCGATTATCGGAAAGATGAAATTTTAAAACTTTAACTGGAAGATCGATTTCCAGAAAAAGCGAATACCCAAACAAGAAATCGGTTCTCAAATGAGCAGATTTAGAACCTGACCGATAGATCGATTATCGGAAAGGTGAGATTTAAACTTTGACTGGAAGATCGATTTCCAGAAAAAGCGGATACTCAGACGAGAGAGCGATTCTCGAATGAGCGAATTTAGAACCTGACCGATAGATCGATTATCAGATAGGTAAAATTTAAACTTTGACTGGAAGATCGATTTCTAGAAAAAGTGGATACTCAGACGAGAGAGCGATTCTCGAATGAGCGAATTTAGAACCTGACCGATAAATCGATTATCGAAAAGGTGAAATTTAACCTTTGACTGGAAGATCGATTTCCAGAAAAAGCGAATACTCAGACGAGAGAGCGATTCTCGAATGAGCGAATTTAGAACCTGACCGATAAATCGATTATCGGAAAGGTGAAATTTAAACTTTGACTGGAAGATCGATTTCCAGAAAAAGAGAATACTCAGACGAGAGAGCGATTCTCGAATAAGCGAATTTAAAACCTGACCGATAAATCGATTATCGGAAAGGTGAAATTTAAACTTTGACTGGAAGATCGATTTCCAGAAAAAGTGAATACTCAGACGAGAGAGCGATTCTCGAATGAGCGAATTTAGAACCTGACCGATAGATCGATTATCGGAAAGGTGAAATTTAAACTTTGACTGGAAGATCGATTTCCAAAAAAAGCGAATACCCAGACGAGAGAGCGATTCTCGAATGAGCGAATTTAGAACCTGACCGATAGATCGATTATCGGAAAGGTGAAATTTAAACTTTGACTTGAAGATCGATTTCCAGAAAAAGCGAATACCCAAACGACAGAGCGATTCTCGAATGAGCGAATTTAGAAATCAAACCATTAAAGAAATATGAGAAGTTTGAATTCTCTCATTCAATAGATGATATCAGCATTAGAAACTTCAAATTTCAAAATTTTTATTTCTTTGCAATGTTTATCAAATACATCAACTATCATAATATCTCTTAAGATATCTTCCATTGATAGGCAACATAGGATGACTGCCTTTACAATCTATTAGCTGATAAGATCCTCCTTGATAGGCTTTCTCCACCACAAAAGGGCCTTCCCATGTCGGTTCGAATTTTCCTCCTATCTTTCGATGAGATAGGATAGGTCTTCGAAGAACTAACACCAAATCTCCTACTTGAAAAGTTATGGGACGAACTAATTTGTCGTGAGCTTGTATCATCTTAGCTTTATATAACTCGAGGTTCTGTTGAGCCTGCAAATGCTTCTCTTCTAAACCCTCGAGTTCTTCCAATCTGAGTTTTGCATTCTGTTCTGTAGTGATCTGATTGTTCACTGCAACTCTGAGCGAGGGTAGTTGGACTTCTAAAGGAATGACCGCTTCTGAACCAAAGACTAAAGCAAATGGCATAAATTGAGTTGGAGTTCTGTATGTGGTACGATATGCCCATAAAGCCTCAACTAACTTCTCATGCCATTGACGCTTATTGTCGTCTAAAGTTTTCTTTAAGATCTGAATCAGAGTCTTGTTGAAGGCCTCGGCTAATCCATTTGCCCAAGGGTAATAGATAGTGGAGTATCTCCAATCGATATTATATCATTTGGCGAAGTTATTGATCTTAGTACTCCTAAATGAAGGACCATTATCTGAGATGATCCGACGAGGGACACCGAATCGGTACACGACATTCTCTTTGAAAAATTTTAGAACTTGTTGAGCTTTGACTTCTCTCAATGGAACAGCTTCTGCCCATTTGGAAAAGTAATCCGTAGCTGCTAGAATGAATCTATGACCTCTAGAAGATGGTGGATCTATCGGACCAATGATATCAGTACCCCAGCTTTCGAAAGGCCAAGAAGCAATAGTTGGATGTAGAACATTCGGAGGTTGATGAAGGACTACACCGTGCACCTAGCATTGATGACAGTGATGTGCAATTTTCATGCAGTCATCTATCATCGATGGCCAATAGTATCTCATCCGTTTTATTTTCATTTTCATCTTTGGACCGGATTGATGTGCACCACATAAACCAGCATGCACTTCTTCTACGATCTTATGTGCTTCTGATTTATTTAAACATCGCAACCACATCTGATAGAATGATCTTCTGTAAAGGATATTATTAATCAAACTGTAGGATAGTGATCTTCTCTTGATCCGATCTGCTGCTGATTTCTCCTGAGGGAGCTTGTTTTCTTGCAAGTATTCGATGAACGGTTTTCTCCAATCTAAACCTTCGTCGTTTACTGCCAAAACAATTTTCACCTCAGTCAAAGCTTCCCTGTTTATGTGTTCGAGATCTATAGGAGAAAGGACTTGTCGGCCTTGCACTTCTATTGGGATTGAATCTTCTTCGGGGCATGCCAGTGCTTTAGCCAGTTTGGCAAGAGCGTCGGCTGTGAAATTCTTCCCTCGGGGAATTCGATATAATGTGACATTTGGGATCTTTTCCAAGATGTATTGCATACTGATGGTAAGGAATCAAAGTATCTTTTAATACTTTAAAGATTCCTGCTATTTCGTTGACAACAAGATGTGAATCTCCGAAGATCTTGATTTCTTCGATCCCATTCAAGATAGTCAATTCTAAGCCAGTTATTAACGCTTCGTATTCAGCTTCGTTATTGGTACGTGGTTCTGACAGGTGATAGGAGTAATACATAGTACCTCTGTCAGGTGTAACAAATACAATACCAATTCCTGCCTGACTGGGCAAAATTTCATCTGATTCTCCTTGTTGAATAGAAGCAGCACCGTCAAAATAGAATTCCTAGGTGAACTTCTCATTTATCTCGAGTTCCATGACTTGTTCATCTGGTAGTTCATCATTTATCGGGCAATCATCCTCAATAGGATGGGCTGCTAAGAAATCTGATACTGCTTGTCCTTTGACTGCTCGTAAAGGAGTAAATGTGATATCAAATTGTGATAATATCATTGACCAATGGGCTAATCTCCCTGACAATGTTGGCCGAGTCATCAAATACTGCAAAGGATTTATTCTGGATATAAGATTTACTTTTTGAGAAAGCATGTAGTGCCTTAACTTCTGAGCGGCGAAGATTAAAGCCAGACAATGTTTCTCGATCGGAGGATAATTTACTTCGGTGGGAAGTAAACGTTTACTCAGATAGTATAGTGCATTCTCTTTACCTTCCTCATTAGATTGGGCTAATAAGGCGCCAAGAGATTCACTTAGAGCTGTTGTATACAAAATCAGATATTTCCCTGGTATAGGAGCTGCAAGTACTGGAGGATTCATAAAATATTGTTTGATGCTGTTGAAGGCCTTCTGGCAATTCTGATCCCATCTGAACGGAGCATCTTTCTTGCATAATGCCGCGAATGGATGGCATCTGCCCGAAAGATTTGATATAAATCTCCTAAGGTATGTTAATCGGCCTTGAAAAGATCTCAGTTGGGTGAGTGTCTTAGGATGTGGCATTTTTAATATCGCTTTAATCTTAGTCGGATCAATCTCAATTCCACGGTGTCGAACTACGAAACCCAAGAATTTTTCTGAAGTGACGCCGAAAGCGCATTTCAAAGGGTTCATTTTCAGATCATATTCTCGTATTCTTTGAAATACGATCCTCAAATCATATAAATGATCATTCCTTTCAACACTCTTAATGACTAGATCATCGACATAACATTCCACTTGATTATGGATAAGTTCGTCAAAAATCCTCGTCATTACCCTTTGATAAGTCGCTCCCGCATTCTTTAGACCAAAAGGCATGACTTTGTAACAGTAAACTCCTATCGGTGTTCGAAATGCGGTATATTTCTCATCTTCAGGATCCATTCTAATTTGATTATATCCAGATTAGCCATCCATAAAGGAGAATATCGCGTGAGAGGAAGCGATATCTACCATGAGTTCCGGTATCGGGAGTGGAAACTCATCTTTAGGACATGCTTTATTCAGATCTCTGAAGTCGATACAAACACGTATTTGACCGTTCTTCTTCTTGACTGGCACGACGCTAGCTAACCAGGTTGGATATTTCTCCTCCCTAATAAAACCTGCTTCGATTAGTTTCTTTACTTCAATGACGACCTGCTGCTCGATGTCGAGTCGCATTCGTCGGGGTACTTGTTTTACTGGAAATGCTTCTGGTTGAATTTCTAATTTGTGCACTGCTACATCCGGGGATAATCCAGGCATCTCCTCGTAGCTCCAAGCAAAACAATCTTTGAATTCAGATAAAAGTTGGATCATATCATTTGCCTCATCCTCATTCAATAGAGAACTGATGAAAGTTGGAAGAGGGTCTTCTTCAGTACCTAGATTTATTTCTCTAAGATCGTCAATTGTAGATCTGATTTCTTCTTCGAGTTCGGGAGGTGCATCTCGAATTTGAAAATCATCGAGATCATCTGAAGTTTCTAAGCAGAGTTCATTAAAAGATTTAACGTTCGCTGAAAATAGATTATCAGATTCGAAATTATTAGAAATTACTAAACAGTATTCATCATCGTCGAACGAACATAGAGTAACAAAACCAATACCATGTTTTGAAAGTTGTTTATGGTATTTTCTATTCCACAAATATTCAAATTGTTGGGCTTTGCCTCTAGTCCATTTCAACGGTGTTAAACCTTGTTTAGCAAATCTATTTGCAGAGTTCGAATACCAATCAAAGGTAGCTCTATTATCTCATCCATAAAAGGATCATCAAGGGTTACATCAGTCTCTAGGGGTTTGCTAGTAGAAGGTATAAAATTATTGGCTTTGGTTTCGGGGTTCAGAGGAAGAGAAGCTTTCACTTCCAACCTCTTTACATCGCTTTGGGATAAAGGAGTTAGGGTAATATTTTCCACATACTTCTTTAATCTCTCCATAGTAGATAAGTCTGAATTATCTTCCCTAGTGACTTGGACCCTGTCCTCGTCACTATCAGATTCTATAGAAATCTCAAATTTTGGCTGATTTAGAAATTTCTTATATTCTACAACCTGTGGGTCTTTCTCAAGCATATATGATTCGTCTTTCGAACTGGATTCCAAATCAATATGTATTGCAGGTCCCCCTATTTGTATATTTTGCATCGTATTTTCATAAGTTCCTCTATTTTTTCATCCTCGACCTCTACCTCTAGACCATTGTGACATTCTACCACCTCTTTGTAAGGGAGGAGCAAGTGCCCAACGAATATCGTGTTCGAGGTCGGGATGCTTTTCTTCTTCTTTTTCTTTTTCCTTTTCCTTTTCTTTTTCTTTCTCTTTCTCTTTTTCTTTTCTTTCTTTCACTTCTTGTATTTCTACTTCAGCCAATTTGAGATTTTTAGAGAACACTGTCTGCTTCTTAGGCAGATAGTATGAAGCATCTTCGTATATACTGACTTCGTGAATCAAGAACGGTTGCAAATCGCCTTTGATACAGTGCTCTACTCCATCTCGGGATAATTTGATACACTGATGTAAGGAGGAAGGCACCATTCTATATTCATGGAGCCATGGTCTACCTAGAAGAGCGTTAAAAGAAGTTTCGAAATCTATTATATAGAATTTGGCTTCGGTTTTGAAAGTTTCTAAATCTAACAGTAAGGTTATTGAACCTAAGGCTCTCTCTCCCTTCTCGTTGAATCCCCGTAGTATCATTTTATCGGAACTGAGCTTATGAGTATCAACTCTCAAGTATGCAAGAGTTTTTAGGGCCATGATGTTGACTGATGCACCTGGATCGACAAGCACACGAGCTACTTTGAAGTTGTCAATATTAACGGATATATATAGCGGGCGATTGTGATCCGCTGTCCCTAATAACAGATCTTCATCTGAAAATGTAATACCGAGAACCTCTTTGAAGTATAATGCCTCTTTGTCAGACTGCATTGAAGCTATCTGAGCCATACAGATCTCTAGATCGAGTAAAGCTTTAATTAAAGCTTCTCTCATCTCTTTGGAAAGAACCAGAGCATCGTATATACTCAATTTTGCCGGCAGTTTCCTAAGATGCACTAAAACGTTGTAGTCGACCTTTGAAATCTTGGTATTATGTAAATCTGGCCCTTGCACTGGTTGTGATTGATTAGAAATTTCAGGATTATCTGTAACTTGCTTCTCCTTCTCAGTAGATGCAAGTCGTGGAGGTAAAACTTTACCACTACGGAGATTGACTTGCACTACTTCTTCGGATGAAGCATTTTCAGTTGTCTTTATCTGTTGATCGTTGATTGTTGTCTGAACTTCTTCTGGCGGTGTATCTGAATCTGATAGTTCCAATTCTATATTAATAGGATCACCCTCGACATCGAGAATAGGGGAGTCACTATCATAATAGTATTGAAACTGTTCGTCTGTTTCATTGGTATTTATGTCTTGGGAATTATTTTCATTATTGTTTAAGTTATGATCGGAGTATTCGTCAGCAGAAACAAACATGATATACGCGGAATCTTTTTTCATTGTTTTCTTAGTCCCATGAGGGACAAAATAAAAGTCATACAGAGTTAATGGTTTGAGCGACACATGCTCACCATTTTCAGAAACAACTAATTTATCAGAACATAACTTTGTCTTTTTCTTCTGCTCCTTCTCCAGGACTAGTGGAACTTGATCAGCTTGTATTTCTTTAGGCTCTATGATTGGAGCCTTATTCTTCTCCTACTTTCGAGCTATCGAATCAACCTGGATGGGATTCTGAATTCTCGGAGGTTCCTGGAAAGAAGAACGATATAATTTATTAAGAGTCTTTTTAGAAGAATGAGATAGAACCATATCCCATTCATTATCAGATTTCAAAGTGGAAGGAGGTGCAGAAGGCTCACCAAATATACACTTAACCGATCCCTGGCTCGGATCTACTACGTAGTCATTGGGAATCACAATTGTACCGTCTTTATGATTTCTGTCCAGCCATTCTTTGAAGGTAATGCAATCCTCTATCTCATGTCATGATATTTGATGATATGGACAAAAGTTGGGTTGTCCTACTTTAACAGCTTCTTCTGGCCTTTTGGATTCAGGAAGTTTAAACCCTGGTTTCTTGACTAAGCTCTTGAACATCTTTTTGATTGATTCTCGCTTAAAAGGATAAACATTATTCACAAAGAAGTCGAATTTCTCTTTACGTTGTTCTGGAGTTAGATAAGGTTGAGGTCTGATCTGCTGATCACCCTAAGGTCTGTTATATTGCTGGTATTGGGGAGGTCGATTAGGACTTTCTGCCTGAATCTGCATCGGCTGCTTCCCTTTATCTACGGCAGACACCGTTCCTGATTTCTTCTCTAACACCTTCTGTGGTTTTAATTTCTTCATCTCCAAAGAGACCGACTCTTTTGAAAAAGGAAGTTGAGAAACTTCTTCTTGGAGATTAGACGCCTTGTTTAACAGCTTCTCAAAGGTTTTAATTGTAAAACCCTTGAGTAAGAATGCAATTGGGCCATGAATATTTTTCAGGAGGATCTCTATAGCATGCTGTTCTTGCAGCTGTGGCTCACACCTCATGCTAAGATTCCTCCATCTTAAGATATAATCTACCAAGCTTTCTCCCGGTTTCTGGTTTTCTACAACCAGATCACCCACAGTGATGTGATGTTTGGCACCGGCAAACCTTTTAACAAACATCTGCTCGAGTTCATTGAAGGAATGGACTGATCCATTAGGTAATTCTGCATACCAGTCGAATGCAATACCCGATAGACTGCTAACAAACTGTCTGAATAGAAGCACATCAGTACCACCGGCATTGCAACAACTAGCTCTGAAGTGAGTTAGGTGTTGTTTAGGGTTACCTGTACCATCGAAGTTTTTGAACGAAGGGGGCACGAATCCTTTTGGATAAGGGACCAAATCATATTCTTCAGGGTATGGTCTACCCTTTAGAACAGACGAGGTACTTTGAACCTTAGCCATAGCATCCTTTACTTGTTGTTCGACCATTTGTTTGATATCAATAGGCTGGATTGCTGGTGATTCTGCAGGAATTGGTTGTTCTGCTGGTTTATCAACTTCTTGTATTCTAACCGACTTATTTTTCAGATTCAGGTGTACTGATTCATTCGGAGAATATTTAACCTGAATTTCTGGGATAGGAGGGTTGCTGGCTTGCATTACGGAGATCATTGACATCATCTCCTCTAGTTTCTTTTCCATTCTCAATATCTGCTCATCCTTCTGACTTAACTGTTCTCGAAGATGATGAGTAGAGTCTGCGGTATCTTCTTCATCTTCCTCAGCTTCAGTTGATCCTACTTCTCCTTTACCTTTTTCTTTTTCTCTTTGCAAAGAAGAACGGGTGTCAACCATGTTGACACTTCCGGACATCTACTGGTCAATATTTTCATCATTTCCCGCTTCTTCTTCATCGATTTGACGGATGCTTTCCTTCAAGTGATTGACCATTTCTTCTATTGACTTATCTCCCACATTATGTGGGTCGACGGGGGTATATTCCCTAGAAGGGGATGATTCCATGGCGTATTTCCCTTTCATGGATCTCTGTTCAGCAGCTTCCTTCTTCAACTTCATCAAAGCAGTCGGAGTTGGGGTTATCTTGGGCCGCCAAACCTTCTCTTGGTTAGATAATGAAGAAGACTGATTTGGAAACTTCAGTCTTCTCATTTCAAAGCCAGAAGAGGGTTTGCTACCCTGATGGCGGCTAGAATCAGCTCTTGACGAGTACCGAGTAGATGGGTTGTCATAAATTTTAAGTGGACGGTTATCAGAGTGACGTGGAGAAGGAGGGGATATGGGATTATGCCCTCTTCGGGCTAATGCTCTGTATCCCAGAGATTTAATAAGAGTCCGTTGGCTATCTTGATAACCATAACCCTGGTACTGATCTTGAGAAGGAAATCTTTTCAAATGTCTATGATTATCAGATGAAGTCACTGGTCGACTGGGACCCACTCCTTGGAATTGCACCCTCCTTTTAGTGGGAGGAGAGTCTCCTCTTTTTTCCCTCGATTGAGGATGGACCTCAGTGTAAATAACATCTTTTACACTCTTCAGGAATTCTGTCTTTGACTGGCCATAATCAATGGCACAGTCCTGAATCAGCCCGTTCAGCAAGTTTTTGAACTTCCTTTTCTTTTCATGCAGTGAGGGGACGATTGGATCATCCCTAAAGGGTGTTGGGGGAGAATGAGCTATACGTGCTATGCTTTCCTCTCCTGCAGCTGCAGATAGTGGATGGAATCTGCTACCAGCCAGCTGAGGCGAGTTAAAGAACACCTCAGTGAATTCAGGGGTCAGATTCTTTGATGCTTCGGTTGGGGCAGCAGTAGCAGGATTGTTTCTTAATGCTTGGGCTCTCTCAACCCTTCGCCTCGCACGGCGGATCATATTACGGCGCTGAGACTTAGTGATCTCGGGCACGGCAGAGGAGGATCCCAGCTCGAAATTTCCAAAGGTTGGAGAGTCAATCACAATGGGAGACTTGCCTTTAGCTACAGCAGCCGACTGAGGGTAGGTCAGACGGGTGAAAACAGAAGGTTTAGCAGTTGTAGGGGCAGGTGCAGACCCACCCTCAGGATTATTTTGAACAGGGGCTGATCGAACAGATTCTATGACAGGAGTCACCATCTCAGCCCGTGGTGTTCCAACAATGACTTGCAGATTTTCGAATCCAAACCCAAACTGAATCTGGCTGCCCTCAGCAGACTGGGCAGCGGTGATGTTGATGTTAAAGATCAGTTTTCCAGATATTTTCTGTAGTATAAAGATAATTCCAATCAGAAACTGATCTTTGCTACTGTCCACAAATAATCTGACTGCTGATAGTTGTACTAACTTGAGTCTAGTTGTAATTTACGAAAGGGATTGAAAAGATTGAAGATTTGATAAGAAATGGTCCGTTTAAGGACCCACACCAAAGATATAATCACACAGTGAAGATTTAGAGTGGATTGATATTTGATTGGAAAGAGATTGGACATTAAAATAAGATAACATTCTGTAAGGACGCTTGTGTCACGACCCGACCCGAGACGAGACGGATCCCGTTCGTACCGGGCCGCGACGGAAAAGCTAACCAGGATCTAGCTTTGGAATTTGGTTCGGAACTGATTCTTCCAAATAATTTAACTCAAACAGATACACAAACCAGAGCTACTAAAAACATCAAATGCAGCGGAATAAAACATCTATCTTTTTCTTTTCTTTTCCTCAAAACAATCATCTACAAAATAGTACATGGCTTTAGACAGAAAGAAAGACAGAACAGAAAAGCCATGACTGTACAAAAATCAAAAGGTACAAAACAATACCTATACTGATCAGACTCTGAACTAATCCTGGATTTCCTTCCCTTTCCCAGAACCTAAAAACCACCAGAAAGTAAGGGTGAGCTCAACAGCTCAACAAAGCAACAAACCTCCAATCAAAATCCTCAGAATCTCAAAACCAACACATCAGACAAATCCGTATAGAAATCAGAACGGAATCGGACAGATATCAAATCAAACAGAACTGTACGGAAACAGAAGTCGTATCAAATCAGAAACAGAACAGATCAGAATTATCAGATCAACAGAATCAGAATCGTGCAGAAATCAGAAGTTCAGATCATATCGGAACAGAACAAATCGTATCAGAATCATATCAAAATCATATCAAATCAGATATCAGATATTATTTAATTCATAGCTAAATTCCCTGACACTGACTGAATCTCATAGGATCCAGGCCCCTTATGCCTCCCTTTGTGCTCATGGCACCAGAACAGATGTGCTTATAGCACCAGAATACATATATAGTGCTTATAGCACCTAAACAGATTTCCTCGGATCCGGAACAGAACATATATCAGATTTCATATTGAGCTCATTTCAGATTTCCCAGACACTAATTGAATCTCATAGGATCCATGCCCCTTATAACTTCCTTTTTATAGCATATACAGATAGCATATCAAATCAGAAGAAATCCGAATAAATTAAAAATTACCCAAAAATCGGGCAGCACAACGGCAGTATAAAGAATTTACACAATTTTCCTGAAAATAATAATTTACCAAATTTGCACAGAATATAGATATCAACATTTCAGAACATTTATTCTACTGCACAGAGAATTTCCAATTTCACAGAAAAATCCAGTCGACTAAAAACACAGTCGAATCAAAAATACCCGGACAAAAATCTTCAGAAAATAACCAAAATATGCACACTCGGCACTTCAACAATATACAGAAAGTTACACGGTAAAAACTAAACCAGTCGGAAATTACGGACGAAAATCACGAACAAAACTTAATTCCGGACAGATAATACCGCCAAACATGACGGTTCTGAAAATTGAGAAAGGCGGATTGTGCCTTACCTTGCGTACAGCAATATCTCCAACTGTCACAACGGACGAAAACAGACCGGCGTCGCCCAAAAATCACTTTTCGTTCTTTTTCCTTCGTTTTTCTCTCTCCTGGGCTTTTCCCTCTCTTCAAAATATCTCATTTCTATATATATCCAGACTGATCGTCCCGGACGATCGCACTTCGTCCCGGACGATCCATGAAGAGAATAATTTCGTCCAGACAAAAATTAAATATCGTCCTCAGACGAAAGGGCTCTGGAAATTTTTCGTCCAGACGATCCCAACTTCGTCCAGACGAACCATTTAGCCAAACATGGTTTTTCTGCACAACCTGCACCGATCGTCCCGGACGATCTGACTTCGCCCGGACGAACCTGGGAGCAAAATGATCTTTACAATCTCCCCAACTTCTGAAAAATGTCATCCTCGACATTATCCAATCCAAACTCAGTCAAAATAAGTACGGGTACAACTGTCTCATGTCAGACTCCTTCTCCCAAGTGGCTTCCCGTGCAGTACGGTGCTTCCACTGGACTTTAACCATTGGAATCTGTTTACTTCGTAGCTTTCGGACGTCGTATGCCAAAATCAACTCTGGCTCTTCCTTGTATGCCAGATTCTCCTGAATCTCAACTTCATTAGCTGATACCTTCTTCCCAAAGTCGGATACCCACTTCCTCAGAGTGGACACATGAAACACGTTATGCACGTCAGGCATTGAATCAGAAAGTAACAGTCTGTAAGCAGCTTTTCCAACCCTTTCCAAAATTTCAAAAGGTCCAATATACCTTGGACTAAGCTTGCTCACCTGGCCAAATCTGCTCACACCCTTCATCGGGCTGACTTTGACATACACAAAGTCGCCAACTTGAAACTCGACAAACCTGTGCTTCTGATTGTAATACTTCAGCTGTCGATCCTGAGCGGCTTTCAATCTTTCTTTAATCAAACTGATCTTCTGAGCAGTTTCATCAACAAAAGTGGCCCCCAAAGCCTGTCTATCTCCGACCTCCATCAGAGTCAAAGGAGTACGGCACTTCCTGCCATACAGAGCCTTGTACGGTGCCATACCGATACTGGACTAAAAACTGTTATTATAAGCAAACTCAATCAAAGGGATATGGTCTTCCCAGCTTCCTCCTAAGTCCAGAACACAAAGCCTCAACAAATCTTCCAGCACCTGAATAGTCCTCTCAGACTGTCCGTCTGTCTGAGGATGAAAGGCTGTACTGAAATGCAGTTTCGTACCCAAGCCTTGCTGAATGCCTTTCCAAAGTCTGGAAGTAAAACGTCCATCTCGATCAGATACGATCACACGAGGCACACCGTGCAATCTGACTATCTCCTTCACATATATCTGTGCCCAGTGATCAACTGAATCCGTCTGTCTGATCGGAAGAAAATGGGCGGACTTCGTCAATCGATCTACAACCACCCAAATAGCGTCGTGTCCTTGTCTAGATTGAGGAAAACCCATCGCAAAGTCCATCGTTACCTCCTCCCACTTCCACTCAGGGATAGGCAACGACTGCAACAGTCCACCTGGTCGCTGATGCTCTGCCTTCACCAACTGACAGGCTTCGCATCTTGACACAAACTCTGCCACATCTTTCTTCATTCCAGGCCACCAGAACAAAAGCTTCATATCAGCATACATCTTACCACTGCCTGGATGAACAGTGTAGCCTGAATGATGAGATTCGTACAGAATCTCCTGCCTCAAATCTCCAAACACAGGTACCCACAACCTGTTCTTACAGAAAATAGCACCAGAATCAGAAATTCGAAGTTCAGGAGTCTTACCAGATCCAATCTGTGCAATCAACTTCGAATAATCAGAATCTGACTTCTGGGCTTTCTGAATCCTTGTCTCCAAAGAAGACTAAATACTCATCTGAGCCAACTCCAAACCACTGGAGGAAATCACGTCCAACTGCAATCGCTCCATATCACGAATCAGGAAGTCATCAAAAGTAAGCTGAATACCTGATAATCCAGAAGACTTCCTACTCAGAGCGTCTGCTACCACATTCGCCTTCCCAGGCTGGTACTGAATAGTCAAATCATAGTCCTTGATCAACTTGAGCCACCTTCTCTGTCTCAGATTCAGATCCTTCTGAGTAAAAATGTACTTCAGGCTCTTATGATCAGTAAAGATCTCACATCTAACGCCATACAGGTAATGACGCCAAATCTTTAAAGCAAATACCACTGCAGCTAACTCCAAATCATGTGTCGGGTAATTCTTCTCATGTGGCTTTAACTGTCTAGATGCATAAGCAATTACCTGACCATGCTGCATCAGGACTGGACACATCCCAGTCCTTTTAGTGAAGCATCACTGAACACTTGAAATCCTTCCGTACCTGACGGAAGTGCTAGTATTGGAGCTGAAGTCAGACAATCCTTCAATCTCTGAAAACTAGCCTCACACTCTGGCGTCCAAACAAAAGGAACTAACTTCTGCGTCAGTCTCGTCAGAGGCGTCGAAATCTGTGAAAATCCTTTCACAAATTTCCTGTAATACCCGGCCATGCCCAAGAAACTACGTACCTCAAATACCGTAGTCGGCCTTGGCCAATCAGCAACTGCCTGAATCTTCTGGGGATCTACAGAGATGCCTTCTCCGCTAATCACATGCCCCAGAAAAGAAATGCTCTTCAACCAGAATTCACAATTGGAGAACTTGGCATACAGCCGATGCCTCCTCAAAGTCTCCAACACAATCCTCAAATGTCTGGCATGATCATCCTCAGAAGCCGAATATACCAGAATATCGTCGATGAAGATGATCACAAACTGATCCAAATACTCCCTGAATACTCGGTTCATCAGATCCATGAAAATAGCGGGCGCATTGGTTACCCCAAAAGGCATAACCAAAAACTCATAGTGCCCGTACCGAGTACTGAAAGCAGTCTTCACTACATCAGCTTCCTTCACCTTCACCTGATAGTATCCGGATCTCAAATCAATCTTCGAAAATACCGAAGATCCGGAAAGCTTATCAAAAAAGTCGTCAATCCGAGGCAAAGGATACTTGTTCTTGATCGTGACCTTGTTCAAATCTCTGTAATCAATACACATACGGAGTGTACCGTCCTTCTTCTTCACAAATAAAATAGGTGCTCCCCAGGGCGAAACACTAGGACGGATAAAACATTTGTCAACCAACTCCTGAAGCTGAACTTTCAACTCAGAAACTTCTTTCGGTGACATCCTGTACGGAGCTTTTGATATCTGAGTGGTACCCGGAAAAACATCGATAGAGAACTCCACATCTCTATCCGGAGGTAAACCAACCAACTCCTCAGGAAAAACATCAACAAACTCCCGTACCATTGGGATCTTAGAAACAGAACCAACCTCTAGGTTCAGATCCCACACCGAAGCCAAAAACACAGGGCATCCATTCTTCCACATCCTGCTTACTTCCAACACAGAAACCAGACTGGAGAGAATACCTCATAATCCCTGAAATACAACTCTCTCTCCAGCCACAAATAAGCTCAATTGCTTCTTTAAACAGTCTATCTGGGCCTCATACTGACTCAGCCAATCCATGCCCAGAATCACATCATATGAAGAAATCGGCAACAAAATCAAACTCGATTTCCACTTCTTGCCAGAAATCTCAATCTCACAAAAATAAAACTTCCGAGCAATCAAAGGATTCCCAGCCGGTAAAATCACAGACAAAGAAACTGGTAAAACCATCGAATCCGAATGTAAAGTCTCAAAACATCGCTCGGACAGAAAAGAATGACTAGCTCCAGAGTCAAACAAAACACGACAGGGTTGATCAGAAATATAAATCGTACCTGTCAGTACATCGGGAGCATCTCGAGCCTCCTGCTGACTCAAGCTGAAAACTCGCGGCTGAACTGGAACAGGAGCTGAAGCAACAGAACTACTCTGCTCCCTCTGAACCGTAGGTGGTCTCCGTGGTCCAGAACTAGATCCAACACCTCTGCCAGCAAATCCCTCAGGGCGTGGAGGAACAATCCTCGGTCTTCCTGCTGCTGAACCAACAGGTCTGACGAAGCCCTCAGATCGCTGATCAAATCCCATCTGTGGACACTCTGCAATCTGATGTCCTGACTGACCACATCGAAAGCACAGACCAGCCATCCTGTAGCACTGGCCAAAGTGTCGTCATCCACAGTTCTGGCACACAGGTGCCGTACTGACTGATCCAGAACTCGTCGTACTGGTAGCAGTACCAGACGACCCTCCGCTCCTCCTGGAGTCTCCAGATCTTGAGCCAGAAACAAATTTCCTCTTCCCAGAGGAACCACTGCCAGAAGCCTCACCTCCAAATCTCTTCTTACTCGCAGTCCACCGCTGCTGAGTAGCCATCAGGTCATTCTCTATCAGTCGAGCTCGCTCCACAAGCTCAGCGAAGTCGGTGATCCGAAACGGTATCAGGGGCTGCCTCAAAGTATCTCATAATCCTCTCAGAAATCTGTAACACCTCTTAGCAGAAGTGCTAACCAGCTGCGGAGCGTACCTGGCTAATGCAGTAAACTCAGCCTCGTACTGCATCACCGTCTTGCTCCCCTGAACAAGTCTCAGAAAACTCTCCTGCATTTGCTGTCGTGCAGAAGGGGGAACAAACCAATCTCAGAACACCTTAGTGAACTCTTCCCAAGTGATCAAAGAGTTCAGTCTACCCTGAAATCTGGCTGCCTGCTGGCCTTCCCACCAGTGCTCAGCCTCTCCGTCCAACAGAAAAACAGCCAATGGAACCTTCCTATCTGACGGACACTGCATCCCGTCAAAGGTCTTCTCCAATCTCCTCAGCCACTCCTCAGCAACTCTGGGCTCAACAGCGCCCTCAAATCTTGGAGGTTTCAACCTCAAAAACAACTGCAAATGTCTATGTGGGTCATCAGATCTGACAGTAGAAGCTCTGCTCTGAGTCTCGCTCATCATCTGAGCAACAAGCGTAGCAAATTGTGAAAGCGTGTCAGCACCGACCACTGGGGCTGTACTCCCCACTGGTGTTGCCTGATCGGCACTCTGACCGTCTGTCATGTCTGGGTCTGGCTGATCCATACAAAAAATCTAGAAAAATCCGGAAAACTATCACAAAAACAACACAATAAAAAGCCGAACAAACCAAAACTACCCCAAACAGACTCACTACAGATCACTTCCTATAGCTCTGTTTCACACAAATCCCAAATTCCAAAACCATTACTCTGATACCAAAAATTTTGTCACGACCCGACTCGAGACGAGACGGATCCCGTTCGTACCGGGCCGCGACGGAAAAGCTAACCAGGATCTAGCTTTGGAATTTGGTTCGGAACTGATTCTTCCAAAAAATTTAACTCAAACAGATACACAAACCAGAGCTACTAAAAACAACAAATGCAGCGGAACAAAACATCTATCTTTTTCTTTTCTTTTCCTCAAAACAATCATCTACAAAATAGTACATGGCTTTAGACAGAAAGAAAGACAGAACAGAAAAGCCATGACTGTACAAAAATCAAAAGGTACAAAACAATATCTATACTGATCAGACTCTGAACTAATCCTGGATTTCCTTCCCTTTTCCAGAACCTGAAAACCACCAGAAAGCAAGGGTGAGCTCAACAGCTCAGCAAAGCAACAAACCTCCAATCAAAATCCTCAGAATCTCAAAACCAACACATCAGACAAATCTGTATAGAAATCAGAACGGAATCGGACAGATATCAAATCAAACAGAACTGTACGGAAACAGAAGTCGTATCAAATCAGAAACAGAACAAATCATAATTATCAGATCAAAAGAATCAGAATCGTGCAGAAATCAGAAGTTCAGATCATATCGGAACAGAATAAATCATATCAGAATCATTTCAAAATCATATCAAATCAGATATCAGATATTATTTAATTCATAGCTAAATTCCCTGACACTGACTGAATCTCATAGGATCCAGGCCCCTTATGCCTCCCTTTGTGCTCATGGCACCAGAACAGATGTGCTTATAGCACCAGAATACATATATAGTGCTTATAGCACCTAAACAGATTTCATCGGATCCGGAACAGAACATATATCAGATTTCATATTGAGCTCATTTCAGATTTTCCAGACACTAACTGAATCTCATAGGATCCAGGCCCCTTATAACTCCCTTTTTATAGCATATACAGATAGCATATCAAATCAGAAGAAATCCGGATAAATCAGAAATTACCCAAAAATTGGGCAGCACAACGACAGTATACAGAATTTACACAATTTTCCTGAAAATAACAATTTACCAAATTTGCACAGAATATAGATATCAACATTTCAGAACATTTATTCTACTGCACAGAGAATTTCCAATTTCACAGAAAAATCCAGTCGACTAAAAACACAGTCGAATCAAAAATACCCGGACAAAAATCTTTAGAAAATAACCAAAATGTGCACACTCGGCACTTTAACAATATACAGAAAGTTACACGGTAAAAACTAAACCAGTCGGAAATTACAGACGAAAATCACGAACAAAACTTAATTCCGGACAGATAATACCGCCAAACACGACGGTTCTGAAAATTGAGAAAGGCGGATTGTGCCTTACCTTGCGTACAGCAATATCTCCAACTGTCACAACGGACGAAAACAGACCAGCGTCGCCCAAAAATCACTTTTCCTTCTTTTTCCTTCGTTTTTCTCTCTCCTGGGCTTTTCTCTCTCTTCAAAATATCTCATTTCTATATATATCCAGACTGATCGTTCCGGACGATCGCACTTCATCCCGGACGATCCATGAAGAGAATAATTTGGTCCAGACGAAAATTAAATATCGTCCTCAGACGAAAGGGCTCTGGAAATTTTTCGTCCAGACGAACCATTCAGCCAAACATGGTTTTTCTGCACAACCTGCACCGATCGTCCCAGACGATCCGACTTCGTCCGGACAAACCTGGGAGTAAAATGATCTTTACAGCTTGTCCCTACGGATTTCGAATATATAAACAAACACGAGTATATGAAGTTAAGAATGGGAAAAGAATATAAATTTATAATCTAAAGCCTGATCTCGGCGTATTAAATAAAACCAAAAATCGATACGAATGGAAAAGAAGACTTTAAAGGTACACAAATGACATACAACTGACATACAAATGCAAGACAACAAACGGGCGGTATAACCCCTACCAGACCTAGGACCAAACCTCCGTTTTCGGGTGGACGTCCGCCAGGCTTTTTGGAGAAGCTCTGGTAACCATGGGTAATGGCCACTCGCATGCCCATAAACATGCAAACAGTGTAAAGTAAACATGCAAATGTCATACAAATGACATACAGGCTGGGGTTGACTCGATTTATAAGAATTCTAGCAGTTATGCAGTTTAAAATAAAAGACAGTCAATCCAAAATTGAATCAATAAATCAAAGCCAAAATATTGA
This sequence comes from Dendrobium huoshanense, assembly GCA_016618105.1. NCBI lineage: Eukaryota > Viridiplantae > Streptophyta > Magnoliopsida > Asparagales > Orchidaceae > Dendrobium > Dendrobium huoshanense. Next base: position 64,945,149 of record CM028351.1, read on the forward strand.
GACTCCAAAATAAATATAAAAAGAGAGAATTGATTGTAATGCTTATAAAGAAATCGAATATGAGTTTGAGCGGACTCAGAAAGAATTCTAAGTGACTAAAACATACAAAAGACATACAAAATGTGAGACAACAAACGGGCGGTATAACCCCTACCAGACCTAGGACCAAACCTCCGTTTTCGGGTGGACGTCCGCCAGGCTTTTAGGAGAAGCTCTGGTAACCATGGGTGATGGCCATTCGCGTGCCCATAAACATGCAAACAGTGTGGAAATAAACATGCAGATGTTATACAAATGACAAACAGGCTGGGGTTGACTCGATTTATCAGAATTCTAGCAGTTTTGCAGTTTAAAATAAAAGGCAGAAAGAATCAAACCAATAGTACTTTGCAAATCAAAGCCACAAAATAGAAATTTAACAGTAAAAATGAGTGTAGAAAAATTTATAATATATTTAAAAAAAAACTCAGAATAGATTTCAGAAAGACTTAAGAAAGAACTCTGACACCGAATACCATACAAATGACACACAAATGTGAGACAACAAATGGACGGCATAACCCCTACCAGACTTAGGACCAAACCTCCATTTTTGGGTGGACATCCGCCAGGCTTTTAGGAGAAGCTCTGGTAACCATGGGTGATGGCCACTCGCGTGGCCATCAACATGCAAACAGTGTGGAAATAAACATGCAGATGTCATACAAATGACAAACAGGCTTGGCTGACTCAATTTACTTGGAATTCTAACAGTTTTATAGTCCAGGTATATTTCTCAATCATGTTGAAAACAAAACACGGCTCGAAAACAGCACAATCAAAACAAATCAAAAAAATTTACGAAAAGAATCGTAGTAGATAAAGAAAAGCGGACCGAAAAGACCCAAATCTATAAAGGTGAAGTCTAAAAGACTGTAGACTCGCTAAAGCTACTCAAAAATCAGAAGAGAAACGGGCAGCACTTCGGCAGGCTAGGGGGGCCCACACCGGTGCTGACTATTAACTCAACTGCTTAGCCTTACGAAAGAAAGGCTAAGGAGACAGCAACTATCGATGAAATCAAATAGCGGAGAGAAAACCAAGTATAAAACACTCGTCAAAACAACATCACAGAAGTACAGAAAGTATCTACAAAGACAGTGACAGACACCGAGGAACAAAAATTTAGATGAAAATTTAATTGCCCAAATATTTAATTAAATTATATATAATTTTTAGAAAGAATTTAGTCTTCATTTGAAATGGAGAGAGAAGTCTTTCCCCAGCGGAGTCGCTAGAAAAATCTGTGAGAAAATAAAATCATCTAATTAACTTTATTTTTATTATTATTTAAATATAATTCTTTTATGTAAGTATTTAATTTAATAGAAATATAAAAGAATCTATATTGTATAATAAATCTATATAATTTAAATAGAGAAAAAGAAGAAGAGAGAGATAGATTTTTAAAATAACTTTTGAAATAAAATTTATCCTATTTTATTTATGGAAAATAATTTGCTTTATTTATATTTTTGAATATTCTCTTTCAATTGAATCTATATAATCGGATATCAGACCGCCTCGAAAAATAGACTGATATCCTTCTATTGATTCTAAAGAAAGAAAACAGACCATTCGCTTTCCTAATCAGGTATGACATAGGGAATATATAAATCACCCGAAAGAATAATCCGTAATTTCCCTATTTACCTAATTAGATTAGTGAATTGTCGATCATCCCTAAAATCAAGTATACAGACGATATTTGATTTACTTGTGAAAGTAGATCAGATACCTATCTATTTCTTGATTGTAAGAAATGGATCTAAATAAAAAAATATAGACAAAGCAGGATTTTCTATTTAAAAATAAGAATTTTATCTTCTCACATGATTCGCTTTATTTATTTTTAGGATGTATTTCTCCCGATTAAATATACATAGTAGGATACTATACTGCCCCGAAGGACAGACTAATATCCTCCTATTGATTTTAAAGGGATTAGTACAATCCATTCTCCTAATCAGGTGTAGTATAGAGAATATTCAGATCATCCGGAAGGGACGACGAGTATATTCTCCAGTCTACCCGATTAGGTTAACGAATTGCAAAATTCATTTCTATAATTAAGTATAGAAGACATTTGATTCGTCAGTGAAAACAAATCAAATATCTACCTATTTTTTAATTATAGAAATAACTCCTAAATAATGAATAAAACCTAATCTACTTCCACAGATCTTTCCCCTACCTCAGAAAGGAACTTAAGTAGGATTTAGATTATTCTGGGATCTAGACTCCCTACAGGGGCAAGCCCCTGTAGTTAATTACATCTCCTAAGAGAGTACTCTCGATTTAAATGAAGACTAAGTGGTTTCCAAAATTATATATGTATATTTAATTAAATATTTGGGCAATTAAATTTTCACGATCAGGCTTTAGATTATAGAGTTAAATTTAGAAGAGTTAGAATTGATTAGAAGGAGGAATGTGTAGAGAGAAGTGTATACGATCTGGACTTACCACCTGCCTAGAGTGGGCTGCCAGCTAACAATCCTAATCACAACAATTCGCCGATGATGCAAGAGTTAAGATGGTTCTATCCTAGGAATCAAGGAGTGATTCAAGAATTTAAAATAAATGCAGAGTAATATGCTTACAAAAACCAAAAATCTACTCGTATGCGAATGATGTATGAAACAGTTATATAAGAAAGAGCTGATTTTATTAATATAATTTTCATCGGTTACACCCCAGAATTTGCAGTAAAGTAATGGTGGCCAGGACCCACCGACAACAAACCTGGGTTCTAAGCCTACAAGAAAATAAAATTAAATATAACTGCTTATGGTCTTCAGGTTCCGAGTCTTCTATGGAATTCTAAAAAGGAACGTCCTTCTGAAGAAGGACATTACTTTTTGGAGCCCCATTTGTATATTTATAAGCAATTATCTTTAATTCCTTTACAGACTCCAGACGCTGTACAGACTCAATCTATATACAACAATTCTATGAAATGAAAAGCAGTACATCAGATCCTAAAAACATTCTACTGTTGCAGAAATATAAAAGATAGGAAATAAAGCAGTTATATAATGATGCATGTTATGAGTGCATGTGTACAGTTATAAATGCAGGAAAGTAAAGACAGAAAAGTAAAGTACATGGCTCTCACTTTATTCACTCCGCACTCTGGTGTACAGACAAAAAAGTAAATATGCATGCTTATGCAGTACAGGAAGGTAAGCAATCACACATAGGTGCCCTCTAGGCAAGACACCCGCAAGCAAAACAAAACAAACCATCGACCTAACTTAGGCTAGAGTTGGTTGTCCTAGCAAGCATCTAAGTATGTGAAGAAAGCTGTGTGGCTTGGATAGGTCCTAATAGGTTTATTTGTTTAAATTGCATGTATTATTAGGATTGATTTATTATAGGTCAAAGGAATTTAATTAAAGTTTAAATAAAGTATATTTGAATTTATTAAGAATTATTCCAATTTTGAATGTTGGAGTCATTTAATTTAGTTATAAAGAATCTATACATTGATAATTCCCTAAGTGCAGGAAATCATCAATTTATAAATCCTAGGACTTTCAGAATAAATACCCATCTTAGACAGAAGATAGGTATTTATTTTGAGAATCCTTATAATTTATTAAGGAGAGAGAAAGGGACCTTACAAATGTAATACAACGTGCCCTCCCGAAGGAATCTAGCACGTCGTATAAGGTCGGTAATTTATTATTTTTTATTTGAAGATCTTCAAATCTAAATGTGTTAGTGCCCTCCTGAAAGGAATCATGCATAACACATAAGAGATCTCTTTGTTATTTAAATGTTTTTAGGGTCTTTAAAAGTCAAAATGCCCAAAGTCCTCCAAAAGGAATCAAACTTTAGGCATAAAAGACCCGAATTCATTTAATCTAAATCAATTATCAAATTTGATTGATTAAGATAAATCTTAATCAATCAAATTATCTAATTAATTCAAATTAAAGGAATGTATAATTTAATTGAATAATTAATATATTTTAATTAATAGAATTCAGAAATTATTAAGAATTAAAGGTTTATTAGATTATTAAAGATTTGAAATTGACTTAGAGATTTGATTTTTAATGATTGGTTGGATACCACCTTGATTTCACACCGAGGCCGTGAAGTTTATTTCATCTTCCTTGGGGCTAAGCTAATAGCCTCGTAGGCTGGGTTACCTAGTGGTACCCGATATAGTTAAGTAGCTTAAGTTAGTTAAGAATTAGGAATTAATGAATTTTACTAGAAATGTGTTGGATTGCTGATTTTTGAACTTGATTAGTCATTTTTAGAGTTTCAGAGAAATTTTTGGATTTTTAGGAATTTTTGGAATATTTTTGTCAATTAATTAAGGGGTCAAAAGTTGACTTTTTATTTAAGGTTAAATTCTGGAAAGTTAGTATTTTATTAAAATATTAGACCTTAGGATGATCAATTAGAAGGTAAGTTTGCTGAAATTGGATTTTTCTGGATTTAGTCATGAAGGTTTGAAGTTTTGAACTAATTTTAACCTACGGTTGACCAATCTGTTGACTTTTTGAAATTAAACGTTTTATGGTATTTTTATATTTTTAATAAATATTAGGCTTTATTTTGAGTTGAACGCAATTGAGTTTGGTCAATTTGGATTTTTTTTGAATTAGTTATGGATTTTCAAAGTTTAGGCTATTTAATGAATTTTTGGAAATCGTTTAATTAAGGCCCTTTTTATGATTTTGCTCCCAAATGGATTCCAAACTTCTTGAAATCAGCTCCAAAGGTCAGAGATGACCTAAAGAAGGATTTCCAAGTGTTTGGGAATTTATTGGAATTTTTAATTATTATTAATTAATTAAATCAATTAAATATTGAATTTCACTTAAAAATTAAATTAATCTCTAATTTGCTGTCAAATTAATTTGATTTTAATTTTCGTTGGTTAAGAACTAGATTATGGTCAGTTAGAGGTATTATTTATAATTTTTAGATTTAATATTGATTTATTATATTTTCTTGAAGTTTAGGTGATTAAGGATTAATTAGGGGTTTGATTTAGACTTAATGAAATTTGGTGAACGTTGGATTGGTATTTTGATTTTAAAAGATTTGATATGTGTTTGAAATTTAATTAGGATAATTTGGAGTTGATTTAGATTTTGTAGATTTTTATTTGATTTTATTAAGATCAAAGAAAGAAAAATCCTTAATCTACTAGTTGTTTTGAGATCAAATAATGTCCAATCAAAGTGTATTTGATTAAAAGGCTATGACACTAGTTTTCTGAGTTTCTGTTCAATCCCAAAAGGGATGTGTGTAGTTTTTCCTAAATTTTTCTAAATTGACTAAGACCAAGTCCTTAATTATTGTCCTTAATGTCACTAGGTTATAGGATATAAATCGTGTTATACTAACCCTTGAACACTAATTATTATCACACCAAAATATAGCAATCATGAACAAGATAGAAGTGCACCTAATATTCTATGGAATTATTCATAGTAAATTATTAAGTTATAGACTATAGCATAGTCCATTAACTTAATCATTTACTATAAAGAAATGGTCATATTAAATTGAGTTGGGAATATTTGGAAGATGAACAGACTTCTCCAAGTATATTTCAAACTCAATTTTATGCCTTAATCATGTATGATTTGATGGTTATATATGTGTATAACCAACTATACCCATATATAACCTATCACTATAAAACAAGCGAATTTCTTGGAATCATACTTAATTAATAACCCAAATCTATTTATCAATAAGGGACAAGCTCTTACTGACTCCATAAAACTCTAACAATGCTTAAGATGAATTTAATTTGAATGATTTATAGATTTGCAATAACTTAAGTCAAATTTTGACTAAGATTTTTGTAAATCCATAAACCAATTGAAATTGCATCAAATGGGTCTGGAAAAATTACAGTAGGTCAACCTTAAGCCCTTTTATATCTCTGCCAAATTTCAACTCAAGATAATAGATATATTTTTATTTAAAAATAAAATGGAGTTTTATGTATAAGTAAGATTACAAATAAAATACTTCTTAAAATAATTTTCAATTATTTTTAAAATATAATATTTAAAAATACAAACAGAACGAACTCAAAAACTCCAAAATCAGATAAAAATTGAAATTCTGGTGAATTTTTGAAGTTTAGGAGATTTTCTGAATTTATTTTAAAATTCTAACGGTTTAGTCAAACCGGCGGCGCTGACCGGGACACGCGGCGGGAGCGAGTTCGGCCACGCGGATGGAGCAGGCAAGGGGGATCCGCCACTTAACCAGCTCAGCAGGCTCTGAACCGTCAGATCCATCAAAACGCGGATCTAACGGTTCAGATCAATACTGCGGGATCACCTCAATTCATAAGGAACGGACGGCCTTGATCATTCCCGCTGTTTGGATTCATGGTGTAGATTCGGTCGGACGGAGCTCTGCGAAACCAGGATTTCATGGGATTGAAGCTGGATTCGATCCAGACTTGATCACGACCGTTGATCTAAATAGAATAGATCTAACGGCAGAGACATTGTCTTCTTCCTCCGGCCAAAACCGAACACCTTAGATATGATTTTCAATCTCGTTTTCGTAAAATACTGGATGAAGAAAGTTAAAATTTTAAACAGAGATAGTATAGAGCGTAAGAAAGAGTGGGGGATCGATTTTAGGCAATTTGATGCAATCTATAAAGATTTATTTAAGAACCTATATAAGCTCCTAGGGTTTAAGATTTCTCACCGAAGGATGGATTGATTTGGTTGAAATTGACACGGCTGAACTTGTAGACTGTCCACGTGTTGATTTCCTTCAGACCCCAAGCTCAAACGATCACTGGAAGCCAAGTTGGATGGAGGTGGTTCTCGGTCAACCACTAATCTCACCGCCGGTAGCTTCGAAACATCAAGGATCAACGGGAAAATGAAGGTTGAGATCTAGAAATTAGAACAAAACCTTAGGAGCTCTGGGAAAAGGCTGGAATGCAAGATAGCTTAACTTTTTTTCTCCCCGTCGTTTTGCTCTATTGAGCCATTTGGAGCCAAAACGAGCGGCTGTGATTGATCAGGGATGCTCCTGGGATGCTTGACACCTGGCCCAGGTGGTTAGGTGGCAGGAGAAAGGACTGTACCGACTGGAATGAGCTGGCCACTCCTTTGTTTGTCCTCACGTGGGAGGGAACGCCCAAGCTGGCTGGACTTGAACCAAGGCCTGGGTTGAGTTAAATTAACTCCCAGGAAGGTTCTGGAATCATTTGGAAAGGCTGGATTGGCCTGGTTCGGGTTGAGTAATTTGGGTTGAGTGTATAAGCTTATTTTGATTCCCATTGACCATTTGACCGGTTAACAACAGTCAAAGGAGGCTGAGGTGGAATCTAAACTATGCCTAGAATGAATTTAGACTATTAGATGAATTTGATTTTAGGAGAATAAGTTGAATAGGGGGAATTTAACCATAGGAATATTTCTTTAAGCATTGAGTTAATTAGTTTGACCAGTCAACTCAGTCAATGATTGATGAGGTGGATTGTGAGGAGTTTATGGCATGCTAATTGAGTGATTTACAAAGTGTTTAGACGACTAGAAGTATTGTGTAAGTGAAAGAGTCTATGTAAGATGGTATCCCATATTTGCTTGAGTTGACCAAGTCAACTTGACTTGGGTAGATGGGGTGATAACCAAAAAAGGCTTGAAGGATATGACTGGGTTGATCTGAGACTTAAGAAGGGTTTGATATATTGAACGGATTGAAATGTCCCATTAAGGGCTTTAAGGGGCATTTGGGTCAACCTAGGTTGACTGAGTCAACCAGGTTGACCCAGGGTGTGAGTCTAGGATGGATAAATTTGATTAAACATTTGGAGTTTAATGAGGGTGAGTTTAGGATTTTAAACGGCTGTTGGGGTCAAAAGGGCTTGATGGGCCCTTAATGGGCTTTTAGGTCAAAACTGGTTGACTTGGTCAACCAGTTGATTTCAGGGTCTGGAAATAGATTGAACAAATTCAGAACATCATTTTGAGTTTATTGAATATGGTCCCAGGGCCTGGATAGATCAATTTGGTCAAAATCATCATTTGAACCCTTAAGGGCCTTCTTGGGTCAACTCTGTTGACTTTGTCAACCAGGTTGACCCAGGGGCTGGAAATGGGTTGAACAGGTTTGGTTTGGCATTTGGAACTTGCTGGAAGTGGTCGCATTCAATTTGGAGCTCATTTGATTTGAAATCACTGTTTGGGCCCTATGGGGGGTATTTTGTCATTTTGACCCCTAGCTAAATAGGGGTCAAATTGAGCCAGCCCAAAGGCAGTTTAATGTTCAAGGAGTCAAGATTGAAGGTCTGAAAGTGATTAGAGACTTTGGGGAGGTCTCTAAGGCCAGGGTCTAGTTAAGGGCAGGTCCAATGGCATGGGTTGTAAATATTTGAAGGTTTTACAGCCTTTGGATTCCAATTTAGTAACTAGAGTTAAAGAGCTCAAAATGGGCTCAAATTTGGAGGGTTGATACTAGAGACATGCCCCATCAGTATGAAATTGACAGAGCTTGAATCTGAGTTCATTTCACTGGTTTTTAAAATTCTGGAAGATTTGCTAGAAAAAGGCCTTTAGGACCAAGCCTTAGGACCTTGGATTTGGGTCTGGATTTGATTGAGTTTGGATTGACTTGAGTCGGGATTGGGTTTAGGATGTGATTAAAGACCTCATACAAAAATGAGGTCAACAGTCAACATCATCGAGCAATGCTCTGAGTGGATAACACTCTCTCTAAAAAATATTTCATGAAAGTAATTGATAAAGTCATCACTCATATAAAGACTTTAATAGTATAAAAAAGCCTCAAAAAATATGGGGGGCAATATATCAAAGCATGTCTTAAAGATGCATAAATAATTCAGTTTCCTCTAAGTAACAAGTTCTCAAATTCTTATATAATATTAATGAAGTTACATAAGTTCAACATCAGATTCAAGTGTACATTTATTATCACTAGAAGTTGAAATTAAAAAGTACATTTCCATCATCCATATAAGTAAATATCATCAACCGACAAACAACTTCAAAACGGTCATATGTCCTTGGTGGATTCAAGTGATCTCTTCGCTATTACGCATTAATGCATTTCCTATAACTTCTTCTTCTAAGAAAGATTAAATATGATCAAATCAGGCCTCCACTCATTTGACACTATAAGTGTGTCGCCAGACTACTAACAAAGAACACTACTTTGACCACTTCAATTAGGGATATCTTATGTTGGCACACTTTAGTATTGATGCATATTGCCTTAGCAAAATGCCACTAGACATACAGCATCATCGGCCCTTCGTATGATATATGTTGTATGTCCTTTATTTTATATCAGCCACCATCAGCTTTTCGCTCGGCCGTTATAAGCAGCACACGCTACTACTCTCTCCTTCAGCTCTGCACTCGATCATTGACTGTCAACAGACTTCCACTTGATCATCCATCGTTGATGGAATTCCACTTAAACAGCATCAAAATTCTTCTCGTCTACTAATAACTATTGGTTCTCCTCCTGAGTATTATTGTCACCAGGTCTTCTCAAATCATACTCGCATGCAAGAAGCATTTTATCCCAACACCGGACTTCTGTCCGTCACCAAACTTTCATTGGATTTCTACTGAATGTCGAACTTCCGTCCATCGCTAGACTTCTACCTGATTGCCAACTGAAGCTGAATTTCGGCCCGGCTGCCAACTAATGTCGATTTTTCCCGGCCACCAACTAATGCCGGACTTTTGCAAGGCCACCTATTGATGTGCGTATTGGATCTTCATACAACGCTAAGACATTAAACTTTATATTTCTCTACCGTCGTGAATATTAAATGACGCAACAAATAATGAAAAAATTTTGTGTTTGTTAAAAATATATTAATGATTATATATATATATATATATATATATATATATATATATATATATATATATATATATATATATATATATATATATATATATGTATGTATGGATAAATTTGTTCAAAATTTTAACAATATAAAAATTTAAGATAGCTCGGTTTAGTAAGCATCGGGGTCGGTGTGGTCTACAAGCCGCTGCGTTTAGCTCCGACGTCCAGAAGTTACTATGCGAGAAAAAGATCTGCCGTCCATTAAAATCTCAACGGTAAACTCCATCAGATATCTATGCGGAAATATTTACAAAAGCTAACGTCGGCTTTGCCCGTGGGAACACGTCCTATGCGACACGGCGGTGCTTACATGGCGTAGCGGGCACTACTACCTCTGTGGGAAATAGCGAGGGTTTCCCCATGCCACCACGTGGCATAGACGCTGGATCAGTGTTTGCTGTCTGGAATCTAACAGCTGATGTCTGTAAAAACAACCAAGGGTGCAGTCAACTAGGAGTTTGTGGATAAGGTTGCGAATTTTGTAATGACATAAAAATGTCTGGAATTTAAATGTGTTTGGGGACTTCACAATTTAATTTTTATTTATTTAAATGATTAAATTATTGGTGAATGTACTAAACAAGTTTTGGGGAAAACATTTTAAAAAATGTAAAATCTTCAAATTGGAATTTAATGGAGGTTGAATCATGATGATGTTGTAAATATTAAAATTATTTAAGTGATATGCTATTAAAATATATATTTGATCAAGTAAAAATTTCAATGTTATATTTAAATTAAATTTAGAATTATGTAAATTCTGATTTTTGCAAATTTATATTTGAAATGAATGTTTTGATGAGAAGAGTTCAGCGTCATCGAAAAATTTTTATTTGAGTGAAATGAGCACAAATTATGTACTTGAGCATATGTAAAAACTTCATGTTATTATTTGAGAAACCTAACTATCTTCAAATATGATGTGTTTATAATAGAAATAAACGTATTGAAAAAAGCAATCAATGAGCTGAAGATCATTGAATTCTGATTAGGACACTTAGATGTTAAGAAAAAATCAATTGTTGAGAAAATAACACATGCTGATCAAAGAAGTGTAAGAATTTTAGCTAAAATTATCAAAATGTTATACCACAAAATTATGAATAAATAACATGAAGAGGGCCTGAATTTTGAGAGAGCTTAAATATATAAGGACACTGTCATTGACAGGTCCCAAGTCCTGGATGAGAAAAGTGGAGGGTTGCGTTAGGTAGTCGACAGCCAGCGTAAAACTTGTCGAACAATAATGACATGAATCCTTTAAGAATTCGGGTAGGAGTGAAATGGTGTAGGTGTTATTATAGATAAGAGTTTAAAGGATAATGTTATAAAAATTAATAGGATTGGAGATAGAATTATAGCTTTAAAGATTATTGTTGATGATAAGATTGTTAATATTATAAGTACTTATGCTCCTCAAATAGGTTTGGATATGAGTTCTAAATAAAATTTTTGGAATGACTTAGAAGAATTAATATAAAATATACCTCTTGAAGAAAGAGTTTTTATTGGAGGAGATTTAAATGGACATGTTGGTAGAGAGGTAGATGATTTTAAAAGCATTCATGGTGGCCATGGATTTGGAACAACGAATGAAGGTGGCAAGACCATATTGGAATTTTGTTTAGCTTATGATTTTTTAATTGCTAATACCTTATTTAAGAAAAGGAATGAGCATCTCATCACTTATAAAAATGGATATAATACAACCTAGATTGACTATTTTCTTATTAGAAAATTAAATCGTTAGATTGCAAAGATTGTAAAGTTATTCCGAGTGAAAATTTATGTACCCAACATCGATTATTAGTTTTGGACTTTAAGATAACGGGGCATAAAATAAAAAATAAAGTAAAACAATTTTCTAGGATTAAATGGGGGCATTTAAAGAATATTAACAAAAATATTTTTGAAAATAAGATTTTAGATCTTAAGATTTTATCTGTGCATGAGGATGCTAATATTATGTGGGAAAAAGTGGCTAGTGATATTAAGAATATTGCAAAAGATGTCCTTGGAGTATCAAAGGGAAAAGCTCCTAATAGTAAAAATAGTTGGTGGTGGAATCCTAATGTGCAAGAAAAAATTAAAAATAAGAAGCTTTGTTATAAAAATTAGTTTAATTTTAAAAATTCTGATAATTGGGAAATATATAAAGTGGCTCGTAAGGATGCTAAGAAAGCAATATGCGATGCAAAGGCATTAGCTTTTAGTGATTTATATAATAGATTAGATACTAAAGAGGGAAAAAGATATATGTATAAGTTAGCCAAACAAAGAGATATGAGTAGTAATGATTTAGTTCAAGTGAAGTGTATTAAAGATGAAGATCAAAAAATACTTTTCTTAGAATATGATATTCAACAAAGATGGATGAGACATTTTGCTGAACTTTTTAATGAAGATTGTGAAAATAAGATTGACTATAGTGACCTTAGCACCCTAAATGAAAATAAAGATTTATGTTTTTATCGGCGTATTAGTAAAACTGAAGTTAGAGAGGCTTTAAAGAAAATGAAGGGTGGAAAAGCTGTTGGACCTGATGATATTCCAATAGAGGTGTGGAAATGCTTAGGAGATGAAGAAATTTCATAGCTTACTAAACTTTTTAATACTATTTTGAATACTAAGAAGATGCCAGATGAGTGGAGAATGAGTGTGTTAATTCCTATTTTTAAGAATAAAGGTGATGCACAAGATTGTGCGAATTATAGAGGTATTAAGTTGTGTCATACTTTAAAACTATGGGAGCGAGTTATGGAACATAGGTTGCGGTGTGATACTAATGTTTCTCAAAATCAATTTGGATTCATGCCGGGTAGGTCGACTATGGAAGCCATACATTTATTAAGAGGTTTGATGGAGAAATATAGAGAAAATAAGGAGGATCTACATATGATATTTATTGATTTAGAAAAAGCATATGATAAAGTTCCAAGAGAAGTGCTATGGAGAGTTCTTGAAAAGAAAGGAGTCAATAATGCTTATATTCAAATCATTAAAGATATGTATGCAGGAGCTATTAATTGAGTTCAAACACAAGGTGGATTTACCAAGTATTTCCCTATTTCGGTTGGGTTACATCAAGGATCAGCCTTAAGCCCATATCTTTTTTGCTTTAGTCATGGATCTTCTCACTAAACATTTGCAAGAGGATGTACCTTGGTGTATGCTTTTTGCTGATGATATTCTTCTTGTTGATAAAACTAAAGAGGGAGTTGAAGGTAAACTTGACTTATGGAGGTCAACCTTAGAGTCTAAAGGTTTTCGCTTGAGTAGATCTAAAACGGAATATATGGAGTGTAATTTTAGTAGTAATAGACCTAGTGAGAGGATTGTGACTTTGGGTGATCAAGTCATTAATAAGAGTACACGTTTTAGATATCTTTGATCTATTGTTCAGAGTGATGGTGAAATAGATGGGGATATTATCAGCATAATTCAAGTTGGATGGTTGAAGTGGAGGAATGCGTCGGGCTTGTTATGTGATAGAAATTTAACCCTCAAACTTAAGGGAAAATTCTATAAAATGGTAGTGAGGCCTGCAATGCTTTATGGTGCCAAATGTTGGCCTTTAAAAGAGAAGCATAATACTAAGTTAAGTGTGGCAGAGATGAGGATGCTCAGGTGGATGAGTGGCTTTACCCTTAGAGATAGGATACGAAATGAGCATATACGTGAAAAGGTTGGAGTAGCTCCAGTAGAAGATAAGATTTGAGAAAGTCGCCTTAGATGGTTTGGTCACATAAAACAGCGGCCGTGCGATGACCTGGTTAGGAGAGTAGAGGTATTAGATTTGACTTATGTTAATAAAGGTAGGGGTAGACCTAAAAAGACTTGGTTAGAAAATATTAGGCATGACCTTTCTTTATTAGATTTAAACGAGAATTTGACTTTTAATAGGACACAATAGAGAAAAAGGATTCATGTAGCCGACCCCACGTAGTGGGATAAAGGCTTGTTGTTGTTGTTGTTGTTGTTAAATATCTAAGGAACCCTAGTTTCCAATATGCTGACCGACATTGACGCTCATATCAATGTAGAAACTATTTTTGCCCGACTTTCACTCCACAAACAATACTATTTAATCATCATCATTTGATTGGCCTTCTAATTATGGGGGCATGAGTAACTCGCTCTTCATGTTGATGACTCAATTTTACACATTGAGCATAAGAGGAAGGTGATAAGTATAGGTTCATATGCATGTTATATTTTTATATGGAAATCTATAACCTTTTATGTACTTTTATAGAAGTTGTTAGAAAAAGACTTTATAATGGTAGAGCTGTATGCACGCATCCATCAAAGACAAGAAGACTAACATTGAGTCAAAAATAGATTGCAATGCATTCATATAAAATGCTGGAGACGAACTATGAGAAATGATCAAGCTCTGTAATAACATAAGAAACAACAAGTGGTGAAATTATTACGTACGTGCGAATATCAGATGTCGTTTGAAAGCTAATTAGGATGCACCACATCACTAATACATTGTGTGCCGTCATTGTACTGTTGTGTATAAGATGATGTGGTGCGTCCTAATTGGCCTCTGGACCGTCCGATGACCGCACGTAATAATTTCTCCAACAAGTGGGAGGCCAGGAGGATGATTAGACGGATGATGAGAGCTAGTGAGATAGAGATAAGATAAATATATTTTTTATCTTTATGCTATATTTAGTATTTATTTTGATTTAACTAAAAATTTAGTTTTTTTTCTAGATTCAATTTATTAATTTTTTTAATATTAAAAACTTATATATAATGTGATTTAATGCCCATATGAATGCTTAAATTATTAGAGGAATCGCTATCCAATTGTTCAAAGCACTTTACTTTACCATGATATAGGGACAATAGGATCTTTATGGTAAAAGTAGAAATTGGATTAGTATATGTTTAAGGTGGTGGTGAAAGGATTATTTGGATAGTGGCAAATTAGGGATATTCATGTTGAAACTTCTAAGCTATGAAAGATAAATTTTCCTTAAACGGAAAAAGAGAGGAACTTTAGATCAAAGGTTTGAGATGTTAGAAAAAAAAATATTATATTTTTATAAAATTTTTATTAGTGGTTATGTTTTTATGATATTTTAATTTGATTGCTACTAATAGAAAATTATCTCTTTATATTCGGCTTTTGGATAAGAAGTATTGAGATTATTTGGGTGTTGAGGCCTTCGGAGATTATGTGGAATGTGAGATAATATTTGAGAGAGCTTTTGAGATATTAGATGTCTTTTAGGGTTGAGATAAACTAAGATTGACAATATGTATAGGAGATTAGAATTGTACTAGGAAAGAGGAGGAATATGGGTGAGAAAAGATAATTAAGGACTCATCAAAATTCTAGAGGATCAACCACCAAACTTTTTATGGAGACTATAACATCCATTAAGCCTTTCAACATAAAATTTAAATAAGAAAAGGTAATTTTTATTCAATGAACATAACAACATAAAATAAGGTCCTATTAAAGACTTTATCTAAGCCTACATAACTTTAGAATGTTGTAGGAACTATCAAAACATTATTACATGAATTGACTACTTGTGTTACTACAAAGAGAAAGAAAATAAAGAATATTAAATAAAATTTAAGTTTAAAAAAATAAAAAAAATAAATTGTCCAAATAAGTGCTTCAATATGGGAGCCCGATATTATATTTTGATGATTACAAATATTATTAGATGATCTTTTACTTATTCCTGCTTTATATAGTGTATATTTTCTTATGTGTCACTAATCATTTCAAGAACAACATACACGGAGCGAAAATTTGTATCACAAAAATTTGTGTACCTTTATATATTAAATTATCCCTGATCATCACACACGCCACAAAAATTCACTATACATGGTATTGTGCAATCACCTTCATACTATATGATAGACATCAGTCATTCATTCAAGCCTATAGCTTAGATTACCTCAATTATTGAGGTTCATATTATAGGAACACATATTCGTATTCTGTGAATGATGCTGCAATAACTGTTGGAAAAACTTTAATTTGGTCGGTACGATCATTAATCACATATCATATTATATGAACATATGTTCGTACTGGAAGATCCAATCAATCAACGATCATACAATTATTCCCTTAGGTCAAATGAAAAAAATGAAGATCATACTGGATGATTTGACCAAGTCTTGATACAGATCGAACAAGACGATTTGGATTCTTCTATTCGTATTATGCGGTCATATATTGAGCTTTTAAATAGAAGGGAAAATTGTCATTTTAAATACACACCTCTCTATTCCAAACCTTCCTTCCCTCAAATTCTTGCCATAGCATTCATGATGGCTAGCACGAGAAGCTAAATTCTCCCAAGGGGTTCCTCTTGATCCCAAGTCGATGACCAATTCCAATTAGAAGATGACACAATAGCTTACCAACTCTATAGAGCTTCACATATTACTCTATCAAGGATCTTAAACCTGGAACATATTCGATAAAAAGTACTAGATCTTTTTGTTGGCACTATTGTAATAACCCAAAAATGAAAAAAAAAAATATTTTAAAATATGATTTTTTTAATTTTTTTTAAACTGGAGCGCTTCAACGCTATACTTGTGAGCACTACGATGCTATGTTTGAAAGCACAGTGGGGGCAACAAATGCTACTACAATATTTGAGTATCTGTTCTACAATAATTCTGGATTTGACATGTAGTGTTGTGGCATTAGATCTCAACACTGCGGTGCTAGACCACTAATAGTATTTTATATATTTTTTATTCTAAACCTAAGCACTAAATTATTACAGTGCCGCCACCTCCCCCATTTCGACTATGACTTACTCAAGAAGAAAAGGGAGAAGGAAGAGAGTGAGGAGAGAGAAATGAGTAAGAAAGCTAAATTTTTGTCATTTTTTCATCACTTCTATTATAAAAAGTTTTTTTATTATTATAAGTATTTATCATCTTACCTCTGTTTTTGATTATTTTGATTTTTATAAATTTATCTCTCCTAAATTTGTCAATAAGCATTATCTCTTGATTCGTAGGCTTTTATTATGTAAAATTAATATGTTTTAGATTTGATCATTCTAAACGATTTGGTAAGATTTTATTGTATCTTTATTGATTAAATATGAGTATAAAAATTTATGGGTAAAATGGGTAAGAAAGAAGGTAGACTTAAAATGGTTTTAAAAGTGATATATTATGATTTGACATGATAAGAATGCAAGATAATATATATTGAATGATTGATATGATTGAGTTTGCTACTAGTATGAATCTGATTTGATGTATAAAAGTAATGTGTTGATTGATATCAAATATATAATATGATAACCTCATCTGACATCCTCAAGATCTATGTGGTCCACTGATGGAGGAGTGGATGAGAGTTTTAAAGAGCTAGAGATTCATTGGGAGTCATAAAGAGTCAATGCAACTATCACGTGATTTAAGGGGAGTTATAAAGAGTTCATTAATTGGGAGTCATAAGGGGCGATTGATTGAGAGTCATAAGTACTTGAGTAAGATATATGATACCCTCAACTGAATATCTGATAGAGTATTGATTACTATATTGATACTAATTACTATTTATTGAATTTGGATACATATTCCTATTATTGCTTATCACTACTGAATGTAGATTCTGATATTACTGTATGAATGATGGATTGATGGAGATGATTAAATGATATGACTAAATGAAAGTGATTATATGATAAATATATAATGATTGATTGATATAGGTGGCCAATTCATGTAACATATATATTGATTTATATATTTTCTTATATGATTTAAAGCATAATATTTCTTATATGATTCAAATCAGCGAAATATCATACCTTCTCACTCTAAACCCTACATCGACTTTTTGTTCTATTTTATCACATGAATCCATATATATATATATATATATATATATATATATATATATATATATATATATATATATATATATATATATATATATATATATATATATATATATATATATATATATTATGAATCTAGCTAGTAAAATTCTGGCATTGCTCAAGAATAAATCTAGATTCATCATATTTGATCAACAAATTTAATTTAATTTTATTCTCATAAAATTTTACCTTCGGTGTTATATATTTTGGTAGGTAAGAAATTTTTTGGAACTCTTAAGGCTTTGTTTGTGACGGTTTTTTACTGGTTTCTAAAGTTGATATGTCATCAAAAAATTATCTTGATCGGGCATGAATCTCGATGCAAAATCAAGTTGGAAGCTTCCAAAATTAAAATTGGGACAATCCAAACTCTGATTTCAGTAAACTTCTAGTCAAACTGAGCGTCTCGAGAATACAAACTCAACGACACCAAATTCAACCCAATCCGAGCCCAAACGGGTCCAAATCAAGGGTTAGAAGCACTGTTGGAAGGTTCAAACCACAATTTGGATTGTTAAATGGTTTCCAAACATAAAATGCTTGTAGTCGAATCGAGTGGCTCGACAAGACAAATCCAAGGAGCCTAAGATAACCAAAATCCTACATCACAAAGGCATTTAAATATCCATCAAACAGTCCATAATTAAGGAATTCAATATCGGTCGTCCATCTAATCACTCCCCATTTACCCTTGATCTCTCACCTATTTACGGGCCATGCCACTCCAGAAATCTATAAATAGATCCCTCATTTATCTTGAAAGGGGATCCAAGCAAGAAGAGAAGAAGAGAAGAGAAGGAAGAAGAGAAGGAGGAACCTCCTTCTCGACCACTGCCAGAGTTTTGCCAGACCACCGCCGGAGTTTTGCCGGACCACCACTTGAGGCCCTCACCTTCGTCGAACCACCACCTGAGGCCCACGCCTTCACCATACCACCACTTGAGACCCTCTCCTTCGTCGGACCACCACCTGAGGCCCTCCCCTTCGTCGGACCACCACCTAAGGCACTTGCTTTTGTCGGACCGCCACTTGAGGCCTCCCCTTCGTCGGACCACCACTTGAGGTCCTCGCCTTTGTCGAACCACCACCTAAGGACCTCGTCTTTGTCGGACCACCACTCTAGGTACTTTCCTTCGCCGGACCATCATCTGAGGCCCTCGCCTTCACCGAACCAACACCTAAGGCCCAAACTTTTGCCAGACCATCACCTGAGGCCTGAAGTTCTATCGGGCCATCACCTGACACCTGGACATCTGTCATACAATTATTATCTCTAATATGATCTCCCTTGGAGGCAAGGCAGACCATTGTAACCAACTCAAGTTCTAGTGTAATCATTTTCAATTGGGTCAGGCCCCGTGGTTTTTTCCTTTTCCAGGGCTTTCCACATAAAAATCTTGTGTTCTCTGTATGTGCTAGATATCAGTACAACGCTAAAACATGGTATTCTACCTCTATCACCGTATGAATGTATCGATTACTATAGGACCATAATGCACATTCAGTGAGCCTCTAACGCGCTCATATGTCAAGTCTTCTCAGCTACCCTCAAAGGACAAGCTCGAACATGGTTCTATTCACTCCCCACCGGATCCATTTCAACATTCGTCAAATTAGACATGGTCCATTCGTATGTAGACATGATCCATCATGTGCGAACAAAGCCATTAATGTTTATAGGAAGCAATTCGATCAAACAACTAGAAAGCATAAAAATACACCAAGAATGGAGAATTCATCCTCATAGAGAAAGAAGTAAGGAAACTATAATCTTCTCCCTCGACCGTCATAGTCACGACAAGAGCCTCACCAAAAAAAGAAGTATACGCTACTTAATGTATCCTGAATAAACATGTTGATGGCCATCCGAGACCAGGAGAGCGTGAAGAGGTTGTATCCTCTGAAACTCAATATCGAAAATTAGGAGCAATATTGTCACTTTCACCGTAGTCATGGACACACTACTGAAGCATGCAGGAAACTTAAGGAAGAAATCAAGAGGCTGATCTGACAAGGATATCCATGATAATTCATTTAGAATCCACCTGCCAAAGATGAGGGTGGTCTAACTGGGGGGCAGAATTAACAACAAAGGCAATCGGCAAAGAATCGTCAAATGGTTGGCAAAATTGAAATCATTGTTGGAGGCCCTATGATGCCTAGTCAAGTCCTGATTACAGCCAGCAAAGAGCCAACTTCAAAGAAGTCTTGCACCGATCACTCCATTTCCTTCAATGATTTTGACTTAGAGGGAATAAAGACCCCTCATCAAGACCCACTCGTAATAAGTGCAGTGATCGACAACCCGTGCTATAAAGTCAAAAAGATCTGAGTCAATAACGGA
This sequence comes from Dendrobium huoshanense, assembly GCA_016618105.1. NCBI lineage: Eukaryota > Viridiplantae > Streptophyta > Magnoliopsida > Asparagales > Orchidaceae > Dendrobium > Dendrobium huoshanense. The sequence continues at coordinate 64,965,327 of CM028351.1, forward strand.
AGCTCCATATATGTCTTATTCTACTCCACTTTTCTCAGTATGGGCCTCACTCGAGAGAAGCTCCAACCTGCTGCAAGTCTATTATATGGATTTTACAATCAATCTATACGAGTAGAAGGTATGATAAGCCTTCCTATTATGCTGGGAGAATTCCCTCGACATGCCACACACTCCATCCAGTTTATTATCGTGAAGTCAGAATCGACTTACAACGCTATCTTTGGAAGGCCGCTCCAGTTAATCTTTGGGATTATTGCTTTGATCCCTCACCTCAAACTAAAATTTCTTACCCCAGCAAGGATTGGCATTGTACGAGTAGATCAGCAAGTAGCATAATTTGATATCTCAAGCAAGCTCAACCTCGCCCATCAGTGACCTTAAGCATCGAAGATTTTGATCTTCGAGGTGAAGATTTTCCTCAGAGAGCCTCCCCTATAGAAGACCTTACTTGTGTCTCTCTATCAGATGAGCACCCTTCAAGAACAGTACGGATTGGATTACTTCTCTCAGATGAAGAGAAGAAAATGTATGTAGATTTTCTACATACAAACTAAGATATATTTTCATGGAGTCCGGCCGATATGCATGGAATCAACCCTGAAGTAATCATGCACTCCCTCAAGGTCAACCCATCATATAAGCCGGTGATCTAAAAGAAATGAAACTTTGCACCAGATTGTCAACTGGCAATTGAGGAGGAAGTTGATAAGCTTTTGAATGTGAGATTTATAAGGAAAGTACACTATCACATTTGATTGGAAAATGTCATTATGGTTCAAAAGGCAACTAGAGCCTGGAGAATGTGCATGGACTATATATATCTCAACAAAGCCTGCCCCAAGGACAATTTTTCACTTCCCTGTATTAACTAGTTAGTCGATGCTACCTCTGGACATCAAATGTTAAGCTTCATGAAAGCCTACTCCGGATACAATCAAATACGAATGGATCCTACTAATGGGAGATAATGGTCTTTCAAACATATAAGGGGTTGTACTGCTACATGGTAATGTTGTTCGGGCTTAAGAATGCAAGGGAAACATACCAATGTCTGATGAATAAGGTTTTTAAGAACTTTATTGGACAAACTATGGAAGTATATGTGGACAATATGTTAGTTAAAAGCCTTGAGAAATCCCAGCATATCTCTAACTTAGAATAATGCTTCTGCCTCCTTCGATCTTACAACATGCACCTCAACCCATCTAAATATGCATTTGGAGTGGCCTTAGAAAAATTTATGGGGTTCATGGTTACCCACCGAGGGATTGAGGCCAACCCTAAGAAGATTAAGGCCTTAAGGGACATGCTACCCCCGAGAAATATTAAGGAAGTTCAGAGATTAAACGGAAGAATTACGGCACTCTCTCGTTTCCTAGCTCGCTCAAGAGACAAATATTTGCCCTTCTTTAAGGTCCTCAGAGGTGCTCATAGCTCAGGATTTCAGTGGATTAATGAATTCCAGGAGGCTTTCTAACAGTTCCAAACTTATCTAGCCTCACCGCCACTACTCTAGAAGCCCGTTCTAGGAGAAATTTTATGCATATATATGGTTGTCTCCTCTTATGCTATAAGCTCAGTCTTGGTCCAGGTAGATGATGTTATTTAACACCCAGTTTATTATATTAGCAATGAGCTTTTTGAGACAGAAACATGCTACCCATTAGCAGATACAACAGCCTTGGCATTACTCTTCTCAGCTAGAAAGTTACGCCCTTATTTCCAAGCACATACGATTGGGATCTATACAAACCTACCATTAAGAAGTATTCTCCAAAAATCTGAGGCATCTAGAAGATTGATCAAATGGTCAGTTGAACTTGGAGAGTTTGACATCCAGTTCCTGCCTAGACATGACATCAAGTCACAAGTGCTTGTTGACTTTATGGTCGAATGTACTAACCACTCCTCTGATGAACCACTAGATGCATCTCCTTCTTCCTTGTGCTGGACCTTATATATTGATGGAGCTTTTAGGAGTTATGGTGCAAGTGATGGAATTTGGTAATCTCCCTGCCTAAAACCACACTCGAATATGGACTTAGATTGAAGTTCTCGGCAACAAATAACGTTGTCGAATATGAAGCCCTGATCGCTGAATTGAGTCTAGCAATTGATTGCGAAGTGCATGACTTGATGGTTCACATTGATTCTTAACTAATCGCCTCCCAGGTTGAAGGAGAATTTGACACCCACAATTGGTTATTCGTCCAATACTGCTAAATGGTTAAATCTCTTCCGACCAAAATAACGAAGCATCTGATTGTTCATGTCCATCGAGAGCATAACACACGAGCAGATGCTCTCTCCAAATGGATACTTCTACAACTGATGACATTTTCAAAAGAAAGTATGTCGAGGAGATTCACTTTCCAAGTGTTCAAGGCCTATGGGTTATACAATCAATCAGTGAGTAAAGAGAGACTTCTTGGATTGATCACATTCTAACTTTCTTACAAGATGGTGTTCTTCCTGAAGACCCAATTGTGATAATGCGACTTCTAAGGTTGGTGGCAAACTTCACTATTATTAATGGAGAATTATACAAACGAGCCTTCTCAGGACTCTACCTCAAGTGTCTTCCTCCTTCATAGGCAAATTATGTACTCTGAGAAGTACATTCTGGCATCCATGGAGAACATCTAGGTGGAAGGGCATTAGCCCAAAAAGTCTTGAGACAGGGGTTTTACTAGCCAATGATGAAGCAGGATGTGCTAGAGCTCGTGCAAAATATAATAGTTGTTAGTTACATGCCAACCTCACCCATCTACAGCCATAGAGATCTCAACATTATAGAGTTCCTGGCCTTTCACCCAGTGGGGGATTGATATAGTATGACCCTTTGCTATAGCCACGGGTCAACAGAAGTTCATCATCTTGGATGTAGACTATTTCACAAAGTGGGAGGAAGCGGAACCTCTGGCAAAAATCATCTAAGTAAATACCAAATAGTTCCTATGGAAGAACATAATATGTCATTTTGGCATTCCCGCAAAAGTTATCACCAATGATGAAACGCAGATCACTGGAAGGGTATTTACCACATGTTGCAAAGATCCCCACTTTCAACTAGTATAAATGGCTATGGCCCATCCTCAGACTAATGGACAAATAGATGTCACTAATTGGACTATTCTGAAGGGATTGAAGACACGAATGAAGAAGGCTGGGGGGCAATGGGTTGATGAGCTTCCAAATGTCCTCTAAGCTTATCGTACCTTGCCAAGAACTAAAAAATGAGAAACCCCATATAATCTCTGCTTTGGCATAGAAGTTATTATTCCCATTGATATTGGAGTCCCAAGTCATATAGTTCAAACTTTTGACTTTAATGGCAATAAAGAAAAGTTCAGGTACAGCCTAGACCTCCTTCCAGAAGCAAGAGATGATATGATGCTCAAGGTTGCTGCATATCACTAGAGAGTTACCTGTCACTATAATCAAAGGATGAAACCATGGAGCATATCGATTGGAGATCTAATTATGAGCAGCATCGAGGCAGTAGGAAAAGGCCCTCAATGCAATAAACTCTTCCCCTTGTAGGAGGATCCATACTTAGTGGCAGTTATGGTGAAGCTTGGGACTTTCAAACTGAAGGATGCTAAGGGAAAGATGCTTCCTCGAGCCTAGAATATAGACAATCTCCGTAAGTATTATCAGTAGAGTATAATAGTGATGTTTATTTTAAGTATTTTATGTTTTCAGTATTGTGTATCTTCAATGTTGTATGTCTTTAGTATTGAATGTTGTTTGTCTTCTATTTATAACTTCTTCATCCCTAAGTTATCTTAGGAAAATATGCTATTATTTAATATAGTAAAACTATGCTCCTTCGTTGAGTTACATTATTATCTTCTTCAAGTAAAATCGTATTGATAGATTCGCACAAGCTATGAACTTCAATCCTAAAATCCTTAATTCGAGAAGTATGCAATCTTTATTGCATCTCAATCACAATATAATCGGTCTCAGGGGGATTTGATCTGACCTCTTCCATACATGTTAACGTTATCGAGAAAACTCTGACAAATAACCTCGGATAGGTCGCACAACCTTAGTGGATTCTCTCGACCTCTTTCATACAGGTTAACGCCATTAAGAAAACTCTAGCAAATAACCTCGGATAGGTCGTACATCCTTGGTGGATTCTCTTGACCTCTTCCTCGCATGTTAGCATTATCGAGCAAACCCCTGACATATAACCTCGGATAGGTCATATATCTTTAATGGATTCTCCTCCTCCACATATATTGGAGCACATTAATTAAAAGTCTCAGATAAGTCGAGTATCTTAAACAAGCATAAATAAAATTCACTCAAATTGAATAAGAGCAATGAAATAAAAATATCAATAATTTTCTATTAAATCATAAAAAATTACATATATAGATACAAATATCTAATACATCACAATCACTAAGAAAAACAAAAAAATACAAATAGTAGAAAATAAAAAACTTTTCAATATCTATAATCCCATCATCAACTTCAAAGGTCATCTACTGCTCACTCTCTACTTCATCGTCATCTGAGTCTAAAGGAAAGACATCTAAAGCCTGGCTAGGGGTCACCACTTCAACTTGAACTCCGATCTTTCACTGTATCAGGCGAACTCCCTTCAAAAAGTCCCGGATGAATCCGTTATCAATACACTGCTGCTCCAAGGCCTTCACTTCTACATCATAGATATGGTCTCGAGCCTTCTAAACATGATCCTGGATGATGGTATTGAAAGCTATGGACTTCTTGAAATCTTCAATAAATTTTAAAAGTTCAGAGCTAAACAAAACAGCCTCTTTCTAAGCTATAAGAGTTTGGGACCTCTTATTCTCTGCCTCAAGCGTCGTTATCTTCCATGCAGAGGCCTTTTGATCCTTCAAAAGCTGGGTGATTATCTCTTATGCCTATGACAGGTTAATTTGATGTTGATTTGCTAGTTAATTTTGAAGAGACACAGCGTGCATTGTGTTAGCCAACTCAGTCCTACACTTGCTCAACTCCTCCTCTAGCACATTTTCCTCCTTGGTCTTATGATCGTACTTTCTCTTGAACTCTCCTTGAAGATATTTGATCTTCACAAATTCATTATTCCATTCATTTAAGACTTGAGTAAGCTCGATTCCAAGGAGCGACCACTGAAAAAAGGGAGAAATTTGCATTAGAATCCACCCCAGATGAAAGAAAGAATAAACATTATGAAGATATTACTCACCAAGTCATCGACTTTGCGGCATCCAATACACTTATGGTTCAATGAATCCCCAGGGATGTAGAACTTGACAAGGAAAGAGTCAGGTATACCTTTGTCTGTATTTTTCGCAGTCCTCTCTAACCTCTTATTCTTCAAAACCTAGGGGTCATCACCTCTTACCGGTTGTTTAGGAGCCACCTTTGAAGCTAGGGCAGGGGGCTCAAGAACCTTAGATGTTGGCTTCAACATCCTTGCATCCGACCTCCCAACATGAAATGATAGCCCGACATTGAACAAGAACTATTCCTCTATGTATCTACTCATGTAATAAACCTCATACAAAAGATATTCGATGTCGAGAACCTTGAGGATCCTTATTATGTCATCTTCAATGACATGCAGATGGACTAGCAAATTTTTATTTTCCCCCACTTCTCCATCAAGCCCCAATCATTTTTTTCCAAAGAAAAATGCACTACCCAGCTCTTTGAAGGATCACAGGTACGAAAATCCAATCATTTGGATCTGAATGTTACGCACCCATGCGTATCACAAGTGAGTCGACCCATCTGTAAAAGGTACTCAAGCGTCAGAGTAGCTCCTCGATCCCTAAAGAGCACAATCAATCCCATAATCACCGACATGGCTCTATATAAAAATAAAGATAGGTTCACCCCACACCGCCGTAAAATTTTGATCAGCTCAGCAGGAGGTGGAAAGCGTAACCCCACTCGCAAGCTAGTCTCGGAAACAATCAAGTACCCGGGAGGAGGAATGCAAGCCCAATCAGACCTCTTGGGAACAATCGTCACCACGTCATTCGGAAAGTGAAAATTTTTACAGAAAAGGATCAGGAAGTCGCTCATAACAGTGGATGTTGTCTTGTCTACCCTCGCTTCCTTATTTGGCCTCCACACGCAATCATATGGTGCAATGGGATCTCCCCTAATCACAGGATCTCTTGACAGAAGGTGGTCACCCGACATTTCTCTTGCGTAAGGAAGGGCGTTAAGGGGAAAAGAGGGGATCTCTGGTTTTTCTTGTAAAGAGAGGGTCCTTGTGTCACGACCCGACCTGAGATGAGACGGATCCTGTTCGCACCGGGCCGCGACGGAAAAAAACTAACCAGGATCAGGCTTTGGAATTTGCTTCAGAACTGATTCTTCCAAATATTTTAAACAAAACAGACAAATACAGAACTACTAAAAACATCAAATGCAGCGGAACAAAAGATTTATCTTTTTCTTTTCTTTTCCTCAAAACAATCATCTACAAATACAGTACATGGCTTTTAGACAGAAAGAAAGACAGAACAGAAAAGTCATGACTGTACAAAAATCAAAAGGTACAAAACAATACCTATACTGATCAGACTCTGAAATCTATTCCTGGACTTCCTTCCCTTTCCCAGAATCTGAAAACCACCAGAAAGCAAGGGTGAGCTCAACAGCTCAGCAAAGCAACAAACCTCCAATCAAAATTCTCAGAATCTCAAAACCAACACATCAGATAAATCCGTACAGAAATCAGAACAGAATCGGACAGATATCAAATCGAACAGATCAGACATATCAAATCAACAAAAGCAGAATCGTACAGAAATCAGAAATTGTACAGAATCAGATTTGCTTACAAAACAGATACGGAAATCAGAATCATATCAAATCAGATATCATATATTATTTAATTCATAGCTAAATTCCCTGACATTGACTGAATCTCATAGGATCCAGGCCCCTTATGCCTCCCTTTGTGCTCACGGCACTAGAACAGATGAACTTATAGCACCAAAATACATATATAGTGCTTATAGCACCTAAACAAATTTCCTCGGATCCGGAACATAACAGATATCAAATTTTATATTGAGCTCATTTCAGATTTCCCAGACACTAACTGAATCTCATAGGATCCAGGCCCCTTATAACTCCCTTTTTATAGCATATACAGATAGCATATCAAATCAGAAGAATTCCGGACAAATCAGAAATTACTCAAAAATCGGGTAGCACAACGGCAGTATACAGAATTTACACAATTTTCCTGAAAATAACAATTTACCAAATTTGCACAGAATATAGATATCAACATTTCAGAACATTTATTCTACTGCACAGAGAATTTCCAAGTTCATAGAAAAATCCAGTCGACTAAAAACACAGTCGAATCAAAAATACCCGGGCAAAAATCTTCAAAATATAGTCAAAACGTGCACACCCGGCACGGCAACAATATATAGAAAGTTACACGGTAAAAACTGAACCAATCAAAAGATACGGACAAAAATCGCTAACGGAAACAAAATTCGGACAGAAAATACCGCCAAACACGACGGTTCTGAAAATTGAGAAAGGCGGAATGTGCCTTACCTTGCGTACAACAATATCCTGAACAGTCTCGTCGGACGAAAACGGCTCCGCGTCGTCCGAAAATCAACTTTTCCAAAAATGCCCTCGACTTTCTCTCTCCTCGGCTGAAATCAGATATTTTAAAATGTTTTTCTCTCTCTTCAAAACGACTGATTTCAGCTTTATAAAACTCAGATCGGCCCGGCTGATCGCCATATCGTCCCAGGACGATTCGACCAATTTGATCGTCTTGGATGGCTCCTAGGGCTATGCTCCGGCCGATATTTTGAATAGTGCCAATCGGCCTGGCCGATGCCTCAATCGGCCTGGACGATGCTTACAGGAAAACACCTGGAATACCTCTGGGCAATTTCTGGAGCAATTTCTCACCTGATCGTCCCAGGACGATCCCAGATCGTCCTGCACGATCCTGGAGCAGATCTTGATATTACAATCTCCCCAACTCAGAAAAATGTCATCCTCGACATTATCCAATCCAAACTCAGTCAAAACAAGTACGGGTACGACTGTCTCATGTCAGACTCCTCCTCCCACGTCGCTTCCCGTGCAGTCCGGTGCTTCCACTGGACTTTAACCATCGGAATCTGTTTATTTCTTAACTTTTGGACGTCGTACGCCAAAATCAACTCTGGCTCTTCCTTGTACGCCAGATTCTCCTGAATCTCAACCTCATCAGCAGATACCTTCTTCCCAGAGTCGGATACCCACTTCCTCAGAGTGGATACATGAAACACATTATACACGTCAGGCATCGAATCAGAAAGCAATAGTCGGTAAGCAGATTTTCCAATCCTTTCCAAAATTTCAAAAGGTCAAACATACCTTGGACTAAGCTTGCTCACCTGGCCAAATCTGCTCACACCCTTCATCGGGCTGACTTTGACATACACAAAGTTACCAACTTGAAACTCGACAAACCTGTGCTTCTGATTGTAATACTTCTGCTGTCGATCCTGAGCGGCTTTCAATCTTTCTTTTATCAAACTGATCTTCTAAACAGTTTCATCAGCAAAAGTGGCCCCCAAAGCCTGTCTATCTCCGACCTCCGTCAGAGTCAAGGGAGTACGGCACTTCCTGCCATATAGAGCCTCGTACGGTGCCATACCGATATTGGACTGAAAATTGTTGTTATAAGCAAACTCAATCAGCGAAATATGATCCTCCCAACTTCCGCCAAAGTCCAGAACACAAAGTCTCAACAGGTCTTCCAGCACCTGAATAGTCCTCTCAGACTGTCCATCTGTCTGAGGATGAAAGGCTGTACTGAAATGCAGTTTCGTACCCAAGCCTTGCTGAATGCCTTTCCAAAGTCTGGAAGTAAAGCGTCCATCTCGATCAGATACAATCACGCGAGGCACACCGTGCAATCTGACTATCTCCTTCACATAAACCTGTGCCAAGCGTTTAACTGAATCCGTCTGCCTGATCGGAAGAAAATCGGCGAACTTCGTCAATCGATCTACAACCACCCAAATGGCGTCGTGACCTTGTCTAGATCAAGGAAAACCCATCGCAAAATCCATCGTTACCTCCTCCCATTTCCACTCAGGGATAGGAAACGACTGCAACAGTCCACCTGGTCGCTGATGCTCTGCCTTCACCAACTGACAGGCTTCGCATCTCGACACAAACTCTACCACATCTTTCTTCATTCCAGGCCACCAGAACAAAAGTTTCATATCAGCATACATCTTACCACTGCCTGGATGTACAGTGTAGCCTGAATGGTGAGATTTGTACAGAATCTCCTGCCTCAAATCTCCAAACACAGGTACCCACAACCTGTTCTTACAGAAAATAACACCATAATCAGAAATTCAAAGTTCAGGAGTCTTACCAGATCCAATCTGGGCAATCAACTTTGGATAATCAGAATCTGACTTCTGGGCTTCCTGAATCCTTGTCTCCAAAGAAGACTGAATGCTCATCTGAGCTAACTCCAAACCACTGGAGGAAATCACCTCCAACTGCAATCGTTCCATGTCTCGAATCAGAAAGTCATCACAAGTAAGCTGAATACTTGATAATCCAGAAGACTTCCTGCTCAGAGCGTCCGCTACCACATTCGTCTTCCCAGGCTGGTACTGAATAGTCAAATCATAGTACTTGATCAACTCGAGCCACCTTCTCTGTCTCAGATTCAGATCCTTCTGAGTAAAAATGTACTTCAGGCTCTTATGATCAGTAAAGATCTCACATCTGACGCCATACAGATAATGACGCCAAATCTTCAAAGCAAACACAACAGCAGCTAATTCCAAATCATGCATCGGGTATTCTTCTCATGTGGCTTCAACTGTCTAGATGCATAAGCAATTACCTGACCATGCTGCATCAGGACACATCCCAGTCCTTTCAGTGAAGCATCACTGAACACTTGAAATCCTTCCGTACCTGACGGAAGTGCTAGTATCGGAGCTGAAGTCAGACAATCCTTCAATCTCTGAAAACTCGCTTCACACTCCGGTGTCCAAACAAAAGGAACAGACTTCTGCATCAGTCTCGTCAGAGGCGTCGAAATCTGTGAAAATCCTTTCACAAATTTCCTGTAATACCCGGCCATGCCCAAGAAACTACGTACCTCAAATACCGTAGTCGGCCTTGGCCAATCAGCAACTGCCTGAATCTTCTGGGGATCTACAGAAATGCCTTCTCCGCTAATCACATGCCCCAGAAATGAAATGCTCTTCAACCAGAATTCACACTTGGAGAACTTGGCATACAGCTGATGCCTCCTCAAAGTCTCCAACACAATCCTCAAATGTTTGGCATGATCATCCTCAGATGCAGAATATACCAGAATATCGTCAATGAAGACGATCACAAACTGATCCAAATACTCCCTGAATACTCGGTTCATCAAATCCATGAAAATAGCAGGCGCGTTGGTTACCCCAAAAGGCATAACCAAGAACTCATAGTGCCCGTACCGAGTACTGAAAGCGGTCTTCACCACATCAGCTTCCTTCACCTTCACCTGATAATATCCGGATCGCAAATCAATCTTCAAAAATACTGAAGATCCGGAAAGCTGATCAAACAAGTCGTTAATCCGAGGCAAAGGATACTTGTTCTTGATAGTGACTTTGTTCAAATCTCTGTAATCAATACACATACGGAGTGTACCGTCCTTCTTCTTCACAAACAAAACAGGTGCTCCCCAGAGCGAAACACTAGGACGTACAAAACCTCTGTAAATCAACTCCTGAAGCTGAACTTTCAACTACGAAAGTTCTTTCGGTGCCATCCTGTACGGAGCTTTTGATATCGGAGCGGTACCCGGAAAAACATCGATAGAGAACTCCACATCTCTATCCGGAGGTAAACCAACCAACTCCTCAGAAAAAACATTAGCAAACTCCCGTACCACTGGGATCTCAGAAACAGAACCAACCTCCAGGTTCAGATCCCGCACCGAAGCCAAAAACACTGGGCATCCCTTCTTCCACATTCTGCTCACTTCCAACACAGAAACCAGACTGGAGAGAACACCTCGTAATCCCTGAAATACAACTCTCTCTCCAGCCACAAACAAACTCACTTGCTTCTTCAGACAGTCTATCTGGGCCTCATACTAACTCAGTCAATCCATGCCTAGAATCACATCATATGAAGAAATCAGCAACAGAATCAAACTTGATTTCCACTTTTTGCCAGAAATCTCAATCTCACAAAAATAAAACTGCCGAGCAATCAAAGGACTTCCAGCCGGTAAAATCACGGAAAGCGAAACCGGAAGTAAAATGGAATCCAAACGTAAAGCCTCAAAACAGCGCTCGGACAAAAAAGAGTGACTCGCTCCAGAGTCAAACAAAACACGACAGGGCTGGTCAGAAATATAAATCGTACCTGTCACAACATCGGAAGCATCACGAGCCTCTCGCTGACTTAAGCTGTAAACTCGTGGCTGAACTAGAGTAAGAGCTGAAGCAACAGAACTACTCTGCTCCCTCTGAACCGTAGGTGGTCTCCGTGGTCCAGAACTAGATCCACCACCTCTGCCAGCAAATCCCTTAGGGCGTGGAGGAACAGTCCTTGGTCTCCCTGCTGCTGAACCGGCAGGTCTGACAAAGCCCTCAGATCGGAACTCAGAACGCTGATCAAATCCCATCTGTGGACACTCTGCAATCCGATGTCCTGGCTGACCACATCGGAAGCACATACCAGCCATCCTGTAGCACTGGCCAAAGTGTCGTCGTCCACAGTTCTGGCACACAGGTGCCGTATTGACTGATCCAGAACTCGTCGTACTGGTAGCAGTACCAGACGACCCTCCGCTCCTCCTGGAGTCTCTAGAACCTGAGCCAGAAACAAATCTCCTCTTCATAGAGGAACCACTGCCAGAAGTCTCACCTCCAAATCTCTTCCTACTCGCAGTCCACCGCTGCTGAGTAGACATCAGGTCATTCTCTATCAGTCGAGCTCGCTCCACAAGCTCAGAGAAGTCAGTGATCCGAAACCGTATCAAGGGCTGCCTCAAAGTATCTCGTAATCCCCTCAGAAATCTATAGCACCTCTCAGCATAAGTGCTAACCAGCTGTGGAGCGTACCTGGCTAATGCAGTAAACTCAGCCTCGTACTGCATCACCGTCTTGCTCCCCTGAACAAGTCTCAGAAAAGTCTCCTGCATCTGCTGTCATGCAGAAGGGGGAACGAACCAATCCCGAAACACCTCAGTGAACTCTTCCCAGGTAATCAAAGAGTTCAATCTGCCCTGAAATCTGGCCTTCTGCTGGCCAACCCACCAGTGCTCAGCCTCTCCGTCCAACAGAAACACTGCTAACAGAACCTTCCTATCCGCAGGACACTGTATTCCGTCAAAGGTCTTCTCCAATCTCCTCAGCCACTCCTCGGCTGCTCTGGGCTCAACAGCGCCCTCAAACCTCAGAGGTTTCAACCTCAAAAACAACTGCAAATGTCTGTCAAGATCATCAGATCGGACAGTAGAAGCTCTGCTCTGAGACTCGCTCATCATCTGAGCAACAAGTGTAGCAAACTGAGAAAGCGTGTCATCACCGATCACTGGGGCTGTACTCCCCACTGGTGCTGCCTGACTAGAACTCTGCCCGTCTGTCATGTCTGGGTCTGGCTGATCCATACAGAAAAATCCAGAAAATCCAGAAAACTATCACAAAAACAACACAATAAAAAGCCGAACAAACCAAAACTACCCCCCAGACATACTCACTGATCACTTCCTATAGCTCTGTTTCACACAATCCCAAATTCCAAAACCATTGCTCTGATACCACTAAAGTTGTCACGACCCGACCCGAGACGAGACGGATCCCGTTCACACCGGGCCGCGACAGAAAAAAACTAACCAGGATCTGGCTTTGGAATTTGCTTCAGAACTGATTCTTCCAAACATTTTAAACAAAACAGACAAACACAGAGCTACTAAAAACATCAAATGCAGCGGAACAAAAGATTTATATTTTTCTTTTCTTTTCCTCAAAACAATCATCTACAAATACAGTACATGGCTTTTAGACAGAAAGAAAGACAGAACAGAAAAGCCATGACTGTACAAAAATCAAAAGATACAAAACAATACTTATACTGATCAGACTCTGAAATTTATTCCTGGACTTCCTTCCCTTTCCCAGAACCTGAAAACCACCAGAAAGCAAGGGTGAGCTCAACAGCTCAGCAAAGCAACAAACCTCCAATCAAAATTCTCAGAATCTCAAAACCAACACATCAGATAAATCCGTACAGAAATCAGAACAGAATCGGACAGATATCAAATCGAACAGATCAGACATAACAAATCAACAAAAGCAGAATCGTACAGAAATCATAAATTGTACATAATCAGATTTGCTTACAAAACAGATACGGAAATCAGAATCATATCAAATCAGATATCAGATATTATTTAATTCATAGCTAAATTCCCTGACACTGACTGAATCTCATAGGATCCAGGCCCCTTATGCCTCCCTTTGTGCTCACGGCACCAGAACAGATGTGCTTAGAGCACCAGAATACATATATAGTGCTTATAGCACCTAAACAAATTTCCTCGGATCCTGAACAGAATAGATATCAGATTTCATATTGAGCTCATTTCAGATTTCTCAGACACTAACTGAATCTCATAGGATCCATGCCTCTTATAACTCCCTTTTTATAGCATATACAGATAGCATATCAAATCAGAAGAATTCTGGACAAATTAGAAATTACCCAAAAATCGGGCAGCACAACGGCAGTATACAAAATTTACACAATTTTCCTGAAAATAACAATTTACCAAATTTGCACATAATATAGATATCAACATTTCAGAACATTTATTCTACTGCACAGAGAATTTCCAAGTTCACAGAAAAATCCAGTCGACTAAAAACACAGTCGAATCAAAAATACCCGGACAAAAATCTTCAAAATATAGTCAAAACGTGCACACCCGGCACGACAACAATATACAGAAAATTACACGGTAAAAACTGAACCAATCAAAAGATACGGACAAAAATCGCTAACGGAAACAAAATCCTGACAGAAAATACCGCCAATATCAACAAATAACATCAACAAATTTATTTTAAAATATTTATAGGCACATCAAATTTATTTTTGCTTGTTTATGTTTTGAATATATCTAACGATTTAAGCTTCGTTGGGACAGCTTTCTTACTATTTTTTTTAAAAAAAATGTAGCTGAAAATTTTTTTCAACTAAAAATTTTGTACTAAAAAATAGTAAGTCGTCCCAAACAGAACCTTAAACAAACCTCCAATCAAAATTGAGAAAGGCGGAATGTGCCTTACCTTGCGTACAGCATTATCCTGAACAGTCTCGTCGGACGAAAACGGCTCCGCGTCGTCCGAAAATCAACTTTTCCAAAGATGCCTTTGACTTTCTCTCTCCTCGGCTGAAATCAGATATTTTAAAATGTTTTTCTCTCTATTCAAAACGACTGATTTCAGCTTTATAAAACTCAGATCGGCCCGGCCGATCGTCATATCGTCCCGGGACGATCCGACCAATTTGATCGTCCTGGATGGCTCTCAGGGCTATGCTCCGGCCGATATTTTGAACAGTGCCAATCGGCCTGGACGATGCTTACAGGAAAACACCTGGAACACCTCTGGGTAATTTCTGGAGCAACTTCTCACCTGATCGTCCTGGACGATCCTTGAGCAGATCTTGATATTACACCTTGTGCCTGGACGAGGGATATCACCCGTACAGTGCCAAGGAAAGGCCTCAATTGAAAGAAGAGAGGGAGAGCATTGGGGGGAGAAAGGGGGTTCTTTGATCCTTCTTGCGCAAAGAGGGGCCTTGGGCCTAGACAAGGCTAAGGGAATGCCTGGCTCAAAAGAATAGAGGGAGAAGAAATGGTCCAAATTTTTAAGGCCCAAGGGGCTATTTATAGTTGGAGGAGGGGCATTTTGATCATTTATAAAAAAAGAAAAGAATATATATATATATATATATATATAACCTTAAAAAAAACATATAAATTGCTAGTAGTTTGGCCGGCGGTCAGCAAACCGCCGGCATTTGCCAAAACCGTGGGCAGTGGGCCTACTAACGGTCCAGGTGCTGGAGCACGGGTCGTGGGCAGGCCCAACTGGGCCTGAGTGTGCAGACGCATGGGCCACGAGGGGGGGGGGGGGGGGGGGGGGGGGGGCCGGAGCACGCGGGGGCTTGGCCGGCAACGCAACAGCGGTGCGGCGGGAGCAGGACCGTCTAGTTTCATTTCTGGGTCCAATTTTTTCCCTGAAAAGGGCAAATAGGATACTTTTTGCGTCCCCAAAACCGTTTTTCAATGTTCTTGACTCAATTTTGATATTTTTTAAAGTGATTCAATACCTCTACGCCCACAATTGGACTACGTTCGAATTTTAAATCACCCAAAAAGTTTCCCACGGGCTACAACGCATATTTTTGGACTTCTGAAGCTTCGACATCAAAAAATATGGGGCAACTAATATGTCATCAAAAAATTATCTTGAACGGGCACGAATCTCGATGCAAAATCAAGTTGGAAGCTTTCAAAATCAAAATTGGGACTATCTGAACTCTGATTTTAGTAATCTTATTGTCAAACTGAGCGTCTCGAGAATACAAACCCAATGACACCAAATTCAACCCAGTCCGAGCCCAAACGGGTCCAAATCAAGGGTTAGAAGCACTGTTGGAAGGTTCGAACCACAATTTGGATTGTCAAACAGTTTCCAAACATAACATGATTGTAGTCGGATCGAGTGGCTCGACAAGATGAATCCAACGAGCCCAAGATCACCAAAATATGATATCATGAAGGCATTCAAATATCCATCAAATGGTCCATGATCAATGGATTCAACATCAACTGTCCTTCTAACCACTCCCAATTTACCCTTCATCTCACCCACTATTTACGGGACATGTCACTCCAGAAATCAATAAATAGACCTCTCATTTCTCTTGAAAGGGGATCCAAGCAAGAAGAGAAGGAAGAAGCTCCTCCTCGACCACCGCCAGAGTTTTGTCGGACCACCGTTAGAGTTTCGCTGACCACCGCCGGAGTTTCGCCGACCACCGCCGGAGTTTCGCCGGACCATCACCTGAGTCCCTCGCCATTGTCGGATGACCATCTGAGGCCCTCGCCTTCACCAGACCAACACTTAAGGCCCGAATTTTTGCCAAACCACCACCTGAGGCCCGAAGTTCTGCCGGACCATCACCTGACACACAGACTTATGTCGTACAGTTATTATTTGTAATCTGATTGCCCTTGGAGGCAAGTGAGCTCATTGTAATCAACTCAAATTCTAGTGAAATCATTTTCAACTAGGCCAGGCCCCGTGGTTATTCCCTTTTTCCAGGGCTTTCCACATAAAAATCTTGTGTTCTTTGTATGTAAGTTGGATATCTGTGCAACGCTAAAACGTAGTATTCTAACTCTATCGCCGTGTATATTCTAGCCCGCAACAAAAAATAATTTTTTAGTACAAAAATTTTAAACTAAAAATTTTATTTTAACAAAAATTTACTTCGAAAGGTAGCCTAAATCAATTACTCATTTCACGACTCATCCGGATAAGTTAAAAGACTGTCATTCATTCAAAAGGCAGCTAAGATTGAGATGTAAATAATTTTATATTGCAATATATATATATATATATTTATTTTTTAAGAACGTCGTTATTAAGTGTAAGACCTCACGTGGAGACGTTCATTGGGTTTCAATTATTGTTAATAATATCAATCAAATCAAAATATTTTGTAAATGTCACACTTTCATAATATTGAATTTATTATTTAAAAAGTTTCACTTTTAATTTATGGCCTAAATTTTAAATGATTGGATATTATCTAAACTAAAGTTTACTTGTTTTTAATTTGATATAGAAAATTGAATTGAATAATTTAATTTTAATCGATTTAATTTGTATCATAAATTAATTTAATTTTTAAAAAAATTTATTTGAATTTAATTAAATAATTTAAAATATTTGAAGGTTATTCTAATGTGAAATTCATTAAAATTTAATTAAAATATTTTGAAATATTTTTTTTCTTGATTTTATCTATGAAGATTTATTATATTTGATTAAATTCAAAGAGTTTAATAACATAGATCTATTCATTTCACTTACAAAGTATATGATGGATGTGTTATATTTAATTATTTTTTAAACGAAATAAGTTTAAATATAGGCTTTGTATGGAGCAAATTTCTTACTGCTTCCTAAAACGTCTTTCTAGTATAAAATTTTATTGTTCGCATATTTTGTGTACTAAAAAATTGTTTTAAAAAGTAATAAAAAAAGCTGTCTCAAAAGAAACCATAATGAATGCAAAAAAAAAAGTTATATTTAAACATTTATTTAAGATTTCGCTCTAAATTATAAATAGGTTATTCATTTTTAAGGTAATTATTTAGTTGTTGATTTAAGCTTCAATTCTTAATTTTAATAGCTTTATTTCTATTGCATGCAAAAATATTTACAACAATGGAGAGAATTTATCATTTTAGTATTGTGCGAAAATCCAACATGCATTAATGGGTGTGACTCATAAAAGTGAGATTTTTATGTGAAAAATCTCAAAATTATTTCAGTATTAATGTTAATTATAGGTTTCAAAGGGTGTCCCTCTCTGCAATTAAGGAAGACATTGGCATCTAATACAATAAATATGACGGTGAAAGATAACTTTCATGATAAAAGAAGAATGAGCCTTGAAGACTTAATGATATCATTAAGTGATCATTGTCGAACTATTCAATCGTTCTCCTTATAAAAGGGGAAACCAACAACCAAGAAGGCAGCCATTCACCTTGTGGAAATGGCGAATGTCGGCATGCATTATTGTCAACTACAAGCATTGGTCTTAATAGCATATGAGGGCTTCATCCATGGTAACAATGGTAGCTGCCAGCCTTTATGGTGATGGCAAGCATCAAGCTTACTAACGTGGACAATATGGGTTTGGGTGTTATTGATGACGATCACTATCAATGTTATTAGTGATAGTTAGCATCAAAAGTTATTTGTGACAACGAGCACCAATACTATTATCATCTATGGGTACAAGTGTTGATAAACAAAAGATCAAAATTTTCTCTTCTGGGAACCATTTTTTAATTTGGACTATGTCCCCTCAAATGTGTGGAACATCGGACTATTTATAAATGTTTTGTTGTAATATTTTTAATAGTATTGCTAAAACCTCAAATACTCCATTAGATAACTTATAATGATCCCCCATTCCCCCTAGTGTATTTAATATTTTTAAAGTAATTTAGTGCCTTAATGACACCAAAATTAGGCTGCCTTAGGCTCATTAAATTAATATACAAAATACACAATTTGACTATAAGTTTGATGATAATATAGTTAGGTTGATTTTTATTTTGATTCTAAAAGCTTCTAATTGAAACATTTATATCCAAATCCAAGCTTAATGGTATGTATTTTCTAGTGATGTATCAATTTAAAAATCTTTTATTATTTTATTTAAATTTGCTTACAGGCAGTCGCCACAATTGTTGATCGTCGCTATCACCACTATTATTACTATCATTCTACCGTCTTTGGAGCGCAATGTCACAGTCATTATCAAATTAATCATTGTCGCTATCCTAGATAGATTGCCACCACCACCATCGAATAAATAAATAAAATTAACATATTTTTAAAAAATTCCAAATATATTTTATTTTATTTCAAATTTCAAATTAAAGAAAGTGTAATTCAATTTATATAATTTATTTCCATACTTATTAACTATGCTATGATCTTTGTCTAATGTGATAATTTCAATCTTCTTCTATAAAATGATTGCTATGATCTATGCGCAAAATTATAATTGCAATCAATTATTTTCCACTCCATAAACTCCAACTTTTACACACAAAAATAAAGAGATTTTAAATTTTCTAAGAACTCATTATTTCACTCTATCAACTTTGAGCAAAAGATCCATTTGAAGTGATGCAATCACTTCAAAAAAAAATAGAACAATCAAATAAGTTACATCTATTATTAAGACCACATGACTCCCTCATATATCAATAATCAAATCAAGACCAAAAACAAGAAGCTCTTCATTGAGTTTAAATAATAATTGATATTTTTAGGTACTTTAAAATAGCTTTTAAATTATTTTTTGTATTGGCCTCTCGTTTAATAAATAAATCTTCTGAATAAATCCAAAAAATTGAGGCCCTATCTATGGCCAATGGATAATCCTCTTAATAGACTAAAGATTTACAATTGTTTTCAAATCTTTTTGTGGTCATATCAATAACAATTTCTTCATTAGAATACTTGCTTAGAAGAATATCATAATATTAATCTTAGATTAGATGGGTTTAGCTATATGACAATCATGTATAGGTTTAATTAATGCCTAAAGCTTGCCCATAATGGTTAAGACTTCGTTTGGGACGACTTTCTTATTGCTGATTAAAGCAGCTTTTTAGTATAAAAATTTAAATTTTAAAACTAAAAAGTTGTTTTAAAAAAATAATAAAAAAGTCGTCCCAAATGAAACATAAGGCTTCATTTGGGGCGGTTTTTTGTTGCTTTCTAAAGCAGTGTTTTGGTAAAAATTTAATTTTTTGTACTAAAAAACTACTTTAAAAAACAGTAAGAAAATTATCTCAAACAAACCTAAATTATGGGGTGACTCTGACATGTATTGATTTGAGAAGAACATGTAACTGTGTATAATATTAAAATTTTATGTTTAAATTCTCTTGTAGTTATCTCTACATCATATCATTAGAAGATAGTAGGGATGCACCATCAAATTTAAGTATTTGAAGTGATGCAACCTCTTGTACAAAATTGCATTGCGATTTTTTTGTACAAAATTTTCAAGTTCAAAAAATTTTTATACTAAAAAACTGTTTTATAAAGCAATAAATAAGCTATCTCAAACAAAGACTAAAACTGATCTTACCTTAAGCTTGAAGTTCAGATGTTGGGATGAAATTTATGACTTTTTGATCTGCTTTGTTGAATGGACTTTTGTTGTTGCTATATTTTAATGGTCATGATTTTGTTCATCTTTTGACTGAATAAATGCTCTATCATATATCATATAAAATAATTCATTATACTCATCATTTTAAATATGCTATTATATTTACTTGTGCTAATAAAAGAGATAGATCTATTGATGGTGGAATAAATCTTTATAATTACAAGTTGCTTCTAATGTAATTCTACCTAATGTTTTTTTTTTTTTTTTTTTTCTTTTTTGGCCTTTTTCACAATAATTTTTTTATTCAAAGATTAGTGTTACAATCTATTTACTAATTAAGCCCAATTTGAAAATTAGGTTTTGTTTAGAACAGGCTTAAAAAGCAGTCAGAAAGCTGTCGTAGGCTTCATTTGGGACGGCTTTCTTACTGCTTCTTTAAATAACTAAAATTTTTATACTGAAAAATTATTTTAAGAAGTAATAAGAAAACCATTACAAATGAAGCCTTAGTATCGACTCAGCATTGCATGAATCAACATCACATAAATGTAATAGGGGTGTCAATTTCAAGTTACTAGTTGGGTTCGGGTCGAATCCGAAACTGACCCAGCACTATTCAAGTCAACCCGAATCCGACTAGTTTTGGCAAACAGGTCAGTTTTTCAGACCCCAATTCAACCCGCTTCGACCCAGGTCAATCCGACACGACCTGAATGTCCCAGGACAAACCAAAAATTTCTAATTTTTTGGTCAAAAAACGTGTCAATCTCTGATTTTCCATTCAAAAGCTAATCTAAATGAGTCAATCTAGGTTTTCCATTTCAAAAATGAGTTTTCGGGTCAATTTCGGGTTACTGGGTCAACCCGAACCCGACACGATTTTTGAAATGGGTCGATTTGCTAAACCCAAACCCGACCCGTTTTGAGTTCGGGTTGACCCTAATCCGAAATTTTCGGGTTGGGTTCGAGTCATGTATTCAGGTCGTGTTAAATATTGACACTCCTAGATATATGCATCAATCAATGAGTGTATTATGATTTCAATTTTTATTTGTGAAAAAGAATCCTCTATTCAAACGAATAAATTTCAAGTTTTAATCTAGTCGAACTCGATCAAAATCTTTTCTGATTCTGTCAGCCTACTAAGAACTGATCAGAATCCTAGCAAGTTAACTTGAACCTGACAATTTACATGTCCAATCCAAGTTAGAAAATTATCTTTGACTTCCAAATGAGAGTAACACCAATCACCACCACAAGGAGTTTCTTTGATTCCTCTCTCTCTCTCTCTCTCTCTCTCTCTCTCTCTCTCTCTCTCTCTCTCTCTCTCTCTCTCTCTCTCTCTCTCTCTCTCTGTGGAAAATTTTCTTCATTCTACCTAAACTACTTGTATTTATTAGAAATGAGATTCATGAATGTTGTAAATGGAAGAGAGAAAGTTGTGCACAATAACTAGTAGAATATTAATCAAGTTTTACACGACTCTTTGATACCTTTCACATTCATTGACCTTTTCGTTTTTCTTTTTTCTTTTGATGGGTATGAAAAAGGAACTTTTAATGCCATCCTTAGATCAAACCGAAGAATTCTAATATCAGATATCGCTTTCTTGGAAACAGTGAAAAGTTTTGTTTTTTTCAAACGAGATTGTTAAGGCTAAGTTTTTTTACTTGAAGTGCTGGTAAGAAATTCATTACTCTATGCAGCATTTTGCATGATAATGCTTGTCTAGATGTATTTTGTGCCCCTTAGAAGTTAGAATGATTTTTTATTTTCCTTGCAAGTAAGTACAGTTAATACAAGTTTATGACTTTGAATAAGAATGACATTGTGAAAATTTTCATAATTGTATACTCTCGCATGTTCTTACAAGTGTCTAGTAGGTAGCTGGTGAGTAATGGCAGAGGAGCTTATTCTCTAAAGTACCACACTGAGGGAAATCGTCTAGAACTCGTAAGAGAACTCACCCACAATTTTCAACAGGCACAATTTATCCTAGCCTCCCCAAGAGCTCGCCTTGCATAGAGAAAATTGAGGATTCCTCTTCAAAACTAAGATTTCTACCAAGACCGTATACTAGTCTTGCAATCTTTCTAGGTGATCGTTCTCACCAAACTTAGCTATATGAAGACGCTTATCTATGGGACCCTCAGTTCAACTCACCGCGACCATCCAAGCCATAACTCTCTCTTCCCATCAGAGCATCTCACTCTACTATTCTCAGGGTGATCCCAAAGCTCCCACACCGGCCGCCAGCAATATCAACCAACTCGTCAACCTCTGGTTCTCTTTTTCTATCTCAGTTCTCACCTACACGCTCATCCTCATTTGCTCATCATCAAAGCTCGATAGAAACAACTACTCGAAGACTTATGACTTTGTATTTCTTCATATGTGACATGTGTCTAGAGTAGTATGTAGCATTGTACGGACATTTTTGTATCGGGTATCTTTGACTTTTGCTTACGTGCCCTTTCATTGAGCCCTCAAAAACCTATTGTTAAGTCCCGAAATATTTGAGGCGATAGAGAATTAAAAATTTTTAACATCTTAGCTTTGTACGAAGATTCAGCATGCATACATATAAAAAGAGAGAAGTAAAACACCTGATCTTTTTACATGGAAAGCTCGAAGAGGGAAAAACCACGGGGATTTGCCCAAGTGAAAAGATTCCCCTAAATTTAAGTGAATTACAAAGGTTCACCCGACCCTTGTCTTAGAGGCGATTAAATTACGGTAGTTTGGAGAGTTAGGCAAAGGTCTAACGACTGTCAGGCGGAAGTCCGACGGCTTCCTTGTAAAAGTTCAACTAACGGGGATTGATCCGACAAAGGTCGGGCGAAAGTCTGAATGCTTGGCTGTCAGGTGGAAATCTGGAGGTAGTCAGTGGTCATCCGACAAAGGTCGGGCTGAAGTCCGGAGGAAATCGATGGCCGAGTAGAAGTCCAATGGCAGTCGGGGGCCGAACGGTGGTCTGATGATGGTCAGGCTGAAGTCTAACAATGGTCGGTGGCAAGGCGGTGGTAGTCGAGGATCAGGTTGAAATACGATGGCAGTCGGTGACCGTCGGGCTAAGTCCGGAGGCGATTGGTAGTCGGGGACTAAACGATGTTCTGACAATGGTTTGGTTGAAGTCTGGCGGTGGTCGAGTACACGACAGTGGACCGACGATGGTTCGATGGTTGGCGATCGACGACCAAGTGGAAGTCTGGTGGTTGATGGCCTGGTGAAAGTTCGACGGTGGTTGGAAGCAGGACGGTGGTCAAACGAAGGTCGAGATGAAGTTCGGAGGCGTTCGGTGGTGGCAGCAGCCGGGGGAGATCCGACGAAGGTCGAGCTGAAGTCTGGCATCGGTTGGAGTTTGGCTGGAAGTCCGGCAGCGGTCGACAGCTGGGTGGTAGTCCGATGAAGGTTTGGCTGAAGTCCAGTAGTATTCTGTAGTTAGATGCAAGTCCAGCAACGATTAGCAGCTGGGCGGTGGTCTGTCGAAGGTTGGGTTGAAGTCCAGCGGTGGTCAGTGGCAAGGCGGTGGTTCGATGATGGTTAGGCTGAAATCTGGTGGTGGTTGGCAGCCAAGCGACGGTCCGACAAAGGTCGAGATAAATTCAAAGGGTGGTCGGCAGCCGAGTGGAAGTCTGACGGCCATCGACAGCCGGGTGGTGGTCCGACGAAGGTCGGGCAGAAGTCTAGCGGCAGTCCGCGGCCAAGTGGAAGTCTGGCGGTAGTCATTAACCTATGTGGAAGAGGTAGAGAGAATCCACCAAGTATGTATGACCTATCCGAGATTATTTTTAGAGTGTTATTTGATGGAATCAAGTTCTGTGAAATAGGTTCAGAGAATCCACCAAGGATGTATGACATATTTGAGGTTGTATGTCAGAGCACTACTCGATGATGTTAACCTATATGAAAGAGGTCGAGAGAATCCACCAATGATGTATGACCTATCTGATGTTATATGTCAGAGTATTGCTCCATGATGTTAACCTATATGAAAGAGGTCGAGAGAGTCCATCAAGAATGTATGACCTGTCTGAGGTTGTATGTCTGAGCACTGCTTGATAACGTTAACTTATATAAAAGAGGTCAGAAGAATCCACCAATGATATCTTACCTATCCGAGATTATATGTCAGAGCAATGCTCAATAATGTTAACCTATATGAAAAGGGTCAAGAGGATTCACCAATGATGTATGACCTATCTGAGGTTATATGTCAAAGCATCGCTCAATGATATTAACCTATATGAAAGAAGTCGAGAGAATCCACTAAGAATGTATAATTTATCTGAGATTGTATGTTATAGCACTATTCGAAGACGTTAACCTATATGAAAGATGTCAAGAGAATCCACCAAATATGTCTGACCTATCTAAGGTTGTATTTCAAAGCGTCGCTCGATGATGTTAATCTATATGAAAAAGGTTGAGAGAATCTATTAAGGATGTATAACCTATCCTATGTTGTATATCAAAGAGTTACTCGATGTTGTTAACCTTTGTGGAATATGTTTAATCGAATTCCCCTAGAATCAATTTTGTCTTAATTGGGAGGGGGCGAATGCCGCGTGTATCTCGAATCAAAAGTGAAGAATTGTCTATCTTTAGACCATTACTATCTTTTTGAGGTCGAGATTAAGACCTTTCCCAAGGAGTAGAAATCTAGATAGAGACTGTATAAAGCTTGAAATTTATTGGAAGCATCATTGCATTTGCTAGAAGCTTTATGATCCCAAGATATTGTCTTGGATATTGAAATAGTTAGAGAAATCTTCTTGACCACGGCTGTAGTCAAGGTTGCCCCTTAGTCCACATTTAATTCCTATGAAATTGATGGAGCAATAGCCGATGTCAGGACGTTGACATGAACAATCTATTGAGGTTGGAGCAAAGTTGCCCCCCCAAATTGTTATGTTCCAAAATATTTATGGTGGAAGAGAAGTATAAATTTTTTACGTCTTAGCTATGTACAAAGATCCAGCACGCATACAGATAAAAAGAGAGAAACAAAACATCTGATCTTTTTACGTGGAAAACCCAAAGAGGGAAAAACCATGATAGTTTGCCCAAGTGAAAAGTTTCCACTAAATTTGAGTGAATTATAAAGGTTGACTCATCCCTTGTCTTAGAGGGGGTCAAATTATAGTAGTTTAAAGAGTTAAGCAAAGGTCTAGCAACAATCAGATAGAAGTCGGACACCGTCGGTGCAAAAGTTTAACTGACGGGGAATGATCCAACAAAAGTCAGGCAAAAGTCCAATGATGCTCGGCTGCCAAGTGGAAGTTTGGAGTCTGTCAGCAATGATCCGACGAAGGTCAGGCTAAGTGCGAAGGTGGTCGGCGGCCAAGTAAAAGTCTGGCGGCGGTCGGTGGCCGAACGGTGTTCGGATGATGGTCGGGCTAAAGTCCAGCATTGATCAGTGGCAAGGCGGCGATCATATGATGGTAGAGCTAAAATACGGTGGCGATCGGCGGCCAGGTGGAAGTTCGGCGATCGGCGGCCAGGTGAAAGTCTAGCGGGGGCCGGACAGTGGTCCTGAAAGTCGGGATGAAGTCCAGTGACGGTTGGCGGCCCGGTAGAAGTTTTGCGGCGATTAGAAAAGGGGTGATGGTCCGACAAAGGTCGGGCTGAAATCTAGTGGCAGTCAGCGATTCGGTGGAAGTCCAGCGGCTATCGGCGGCCAGTCTGATGGTGTTCTGCTGCCGGGTAGAAATCCAGCGGCAATCAGCGACCGAGCAGTGGTCCATCGATGATCGAGATAAAGTATGGCTGCGGTCAGCCTCAAAGGTAGTGGTTCGATGATGGTCGGGTTGAAGTCTGGCGGTGGTCAGCAGTTCGACGAAGGCTGGGCTGAAGTCCGGCAACAGTCAACAGCCAGGTGGAAGTCCAACGGCTGTCTTAGGTGGCCATGGGACCAATACTAGAGCTCCTTAATCCATCCTAATGCTTAGACTATATCCCAATCAATCAAAAAGCAAAATTGAACCCATTTAAACTCTGAACCTAACCTAATTAATAGTTGACCTAAAACTCAAGTCTTAATTTATTTGACTTAGTAAAAAAAACTATCTTAAGGCCAATTCAAACTTAAATTAACCTCACCTTTACCACTAAGATAAATATTAGGACTTATGTGTTATATTAAACAACATATTAGGTAATGGGCATGAGTGTACAATATGATGAAACAATATCATAATTAGCATTTACTACTATACAAGTGCACGTGTTGATCAAATAATAAAGTAAATGAGAGGTTGTTGATCCCATAAGGAAATAAGTATCCTATGAATATCCCTAGCGATGTCTATTCAATAACCAAAGTTATTCTACATAATCAATATGAAGATGGTGTTCTACGATTGAATGCTAAATAGGATAGATTTATCATGATAAAATATTTTTTGAACTTATGAATATGAATGTCATAATGTTTTCCAAAGTAAACTCTTCTAATTTTGATATGAATCAGAGCATATGCACCATTAGATTTTTATCGAGCTTGTAAGGGTCTTTAGTAACGCTTTCACCTCACTAGAGTGATTTTATTTTTATAGATCCTAGAATTTTATTCATCTTATGTCTAAGCATGAAATGTTCTATTTCAATCTCTAGATTGTTCCATCTTTCTTTTATCGAGGTAATAAATTACATTGGTTTTAACTTCAAATATAGTCAATGCATGAATTAAATTAAGTGCTGGAGATATTGGAAAATATCATAAAACAAGTTTGGAAATAGAGTTTACTCACCCAAACAAAAAAAACACTTCATTCACATCTTAAGTCCAAGACAAGAAGCTTAGCTAGTCATATACTTGATTTTACTCAAAATATAGTTCATCCAAATAACACAAATAATTACAAAAGTATGGTTGGAGAAAATATACCTAGAATAGATTTGACAATCACTTCCAAATAATAGATGCTTCTCTGAGTGAATTCCCTTACACATGATCACTCTCCATCCTATTTCCCTCTCCTTTTACTTTTTTGAACAATAAAAACATGACCAACCCTCGACAAAATGAAAAGAGGACTATTTATACATAGTGCACATAAACTGACTCAGGCGTCACGGTGATTAAACAGGTGGCGTGTCACATCCTAGAATCTAATTTTGAAGAATTCTTTCTTTTATTTTTTATTATTCAACAACCAGAGCTATCTAATATTCTCTATCATTAATAAATAGTGAAAACAAATTTTATAATTCAAAACATTAATGTACATCTGTATTCATTACTCCAAAAATTATATACAATACTCATGAATCATATAATCATATCATGTATATTCAAATCATGAGTACAAAAAATAAAGGAACGTGAGGGATCTTGATCAATCTCACACTCATGCTCTCTTGTCATGATCTGAAATCATTTAAATCACATATAATGAGCTAAATAGCCCAGTAGATCACACAAAAATCCTATAACCCGAAGCATGGTAAAGAAGTAATATGACGTCATCAATCAATACATATCAATAGCATTCATATGATTAAGAATCAATGCAGAAACAGAAAAACTTATATATAATAATAGTACAATCTGTAAACGGTAAAATAGTATGGTGTGTAAGCTATAAAATCAATATAGTAGATAAATTAGTAAACTATTATGTGTGTCAAATCAATAAAATAGTCATTGTATCAACACTATCAATCAATAAAATAATCATATAAAGCAATAAAAACCAAATGCTCAATACAAAACTGTCGAACAAAGATCAATACGATAAAATCTTTTAACTGTATACATATACTATCTAGTGACTCTATATCAGTATCTTAATTGCATGTTCAGTATATCACGTGCTCAGTATATTACATGCTTTGTATCTATAATCAGTATAGTGAATTACTAACAGTAATAATAAATAAATATAGTATTAATAACAGTCTCGGTGTCTATATTAGTATCAGTAAATCCAGTGGTAGTAACATTAAACTAATATTATAATAGTAATCTATATAGTAAATTATTGAATATGTAACATGCATTTTAGTAGTCACACTAAACAAGTAAAATATTCTAGCTATCATGTTGTTTTTTAGTATCGTATCAGTGTTAGTAAAAATCGTTAGCTCCGTAAATAGAGTCGTCACTCCTTACCCATTGGCACAGTAATAACATCTTCTAACTTTCAATCCTTGCTCTAAAATTATTGTATCATAGTGTTTAACAGAAAGCTCGTCAGCCCATCATCATGTACAAGTTAATCAATCTTCAACTAACAGGTCAACTAGTCTTTACTTACATTTCATACACATTCCAATAAAAGTAATAGTGACCAGCTATTACCAAATCATATACTAGTATTTATTCTTATAATACTTGTATTAATAGCATGCTTAAATAAAATATCAACTGAGTAAAAACACATAATTTTAAAACATAACCAAATCATGGACGGATTTAAGAGGGGGGGGGGGGGGGGGGGGCTAGGGGGCATGTGCTCATTGACTCTCACTTTCTCTTTCCATCTCTCTTTTACCTATTTTATCTCTCTCTCTCTTTCTCTCTCTCTCTCTCTCTCTCTCTTTGACATTTTGTTTTTATATCTATCAACTCTCTCTCTCTCTCTCTCTCTCTCTCTCTCTCTCTCTCTCTCTCTCTCTCTCTCTCTCTCTCTCTCTCTCTCTCTCTCTCTCTCTCCCTTCATGAGGGATGAGACTATTTTTTTATCTCCATCTTTACATTACTATCTTTTTTAACTAAAAATTTCATCAAATTTTTTTATTATTTTAAAAACTCTAACTTCTAGTTTTTAGGAGATTTATGTAATTAAAGCCAATAAATTACATTAGAAGAGAGTTATAATATTTAAATTTAAATCAAATAGCTTAAAATATATTTATTATAAACTTTTATATATTTTTAATATACTTTTATAATACTAAGATGCAATTTTTTTATATATTTATTGCTCTTAAAATAATTTTGTAGTTATATTTTTATTTAAATTAGTTATGAAAATATACGGTAGAAGAATAGTTGAAATAGATTAATATGATAATATATAGTTTAAATAAATGTGTTGAAATTAATTTAGATGAGCATAACAATAAGTTTTTTTATTATCATAAAATTTATCTTATTATAATTAAAATAATAATAATAATAAATTAAAACCATAATGTAAATTTCAAGGTAAAATAATAAAGCTTGAGGGTATTTTTTAAGTCAAAATTTTGTGCCCCGCAAATAAAAAATCCCGGATCCTCCACTAAACCAAATTACCAATAATTGTGTAAAACATCATTTCAAAAATTTAATAATACTAAAATACTATTTTTAGAGACCAAATTGTGTAAAACGGCACAAAATCTAAAATACCTGGTAGAAAATTTTTATAAAAAATTTGAAAATATCCATAATCTCAATCTCAATAACATATAAAAGGCTATTCGGTGAATATTTTACCAGTGCAAAAAGATTTTTCAATAAAAGAGGTCCCAAAACACTGAAATTTCCAAGAAATTTATTTATATTGTTTCTTGTTTGACATTTATATCAACCTAATAATTTTTCAACAGCATCATTAGGCACATTATCTGAATTGTTTTTTTTTTAATAGATTTATAAACAATTTCTTATGGTTATCCACTTTAGGTGTTAAATGAAATATGTAATTTTATTTTCTGCAAAACTTTTATAAGGATAGCATATCTTTAAGATAAATCTTTTGCACAACTTCTATCACACCATTTTTTTTATTTTTTGAAATTGTAAGTTTGTTATACATTAATCTTTGAACTCAACTGATTGGTTCGAGTCAAAATCATGTTTTGAAAAATATTAAAATTTTGGTTATATCATAAATGATAATTTAGGCTTCATTGATATGGCTTTCTTACTGCTTTCTAAATCAGATTTTTAGTATAAAATTTTCTTTAATTAAATTTTTTATTCTAGAAAACTATTTTAGCAAATAGTAAGAAAGTTGTTCCAAATGAAACCTTAATTTTTCACGCTCATAATAAGTGAAAAAAAAAATTTAATATATATTTTCTATTTACAAGAAATCAAATGAGCCCTCAATATTTTGACTTTTATCATGCTCAACTTTAATAGTAACTTGTGTGATGCTCAACACTCCTATAAATACATAATAATTAGACTAATTAGAACCTTTAAATTTTAGTTTAATTTTGTATAACACTTTCCTTTTGATGTCATTTTAACTATATATATTCATTTTTAATTTTTAAATTTATGTAATACATATTTACTTTATTACATAATTGAATGAAGATATTTAAATCTATAGTTATGCATCATTTGATCTTCAATATATCACATAATTAGTACCACAAAAAAATTTATAAATTACAGAATCCAAAGATTAATTAGGGGTGTAATTAAGTCATGCCAAGTTCGAGTCACTCTCGGCTTCAACTTGAGCTTGATTAATTAATCGAGTTCAAACTCGAGCTATTGCTCTATTTTATGAGTTCAAATTTGCTCACAAGCTATCTCATCTATCATAAAGTAGATAAAATCATTCTTATCCAAGCTAATATTATAACAATATGATAAAAAATAAAAATTAAAATGATAAATACTAATAAATTACTTGAAATAAGGAAGGGAAATATAGGTTTTTGATATTTTTAACAACTTTATGCTAAACTTACTAATTTTGTATACATTTTAAGTGTATTTAATATTAAGTACCTTTTTTAAAATAAGCCAGTTCACGAGATGATAAGTTGAGTCAAAGCTAATCAAGCTTGGCTCATGAGTCATTTATAGAGTCGAGCCTGAGCCGGCTCAAGATTTGACTTGACTCAATTACACCCCTATCTCCAAATAAATTTACTTTTCAAAAAATAAATAAATAAACCCAAAAATTTAGCCTAATCCTTAGCCCACAAGCCAAGCGATTTATTAATTAGGGTTTTTAAAATAGTACTTTTAAAAGTCAATATTAGTTTAATATAATGAACAAAGATTCAGTTGACATTAGACTATTATTTTCATTATCCAATCCTATCATATAGAGAATGACTGTATAAATAATTAAATACAACATTAATAAGAACAATTAAAGCTTAAAAAGGTATATAATTATATAGTCAAATGCATGGAATCTTATTCTAATGAATGGATAAGAGATATCTTATTAGAGAAAACAGTGAGAAAAAAAAATAAGGTTTGGTAGAACTAATCTTCAATTCAATTTTCAAAGCAAGGGATTAATTATTTATTGATAAACTTTCTATCTTATGTAAATGCTCTCTACATTGATCATTTATCAACGTTGATGCATAAAAAAGTCAATTTATTTTGATGCAAATATCTGAAAGTGATTATAATTAAGCTATAAAAATGAGGTCAAGTGTTGATTTGATATAACTTTTAGAACTTATCTTCATAAAGATAAGGACTGAGTTTCATTAATGACATTCTTTTCGTGGAATAATGATAACTAATAATTCAATGGTAAAATATTCATTGAAGTAATGATATTTTATTATTATATCATTGTACAAATGAGATTTTATTATTATATCATTGTACAAAATAATTCACACAGATAAGTTGAGAGCAAACAGAAGAAATGAGATTTTTTTATATAAAAAATATGAGAAGAGAGAAAAATAATGGAGTCTAACGTATTTGAAACATTTGCATTAGTGTAACTTGAGAATTGTTAAAATGTAATTCCTCATAATTAGAAAATCCATTAATGTAAATTAATGACCACGAATTATAGAATACATCTCATGTGGTGAAGTAGGAGAAATCTTGAAGGATCAAAGCTATCATTAGATGATAATGAGCTTATTAATTTAGTTGTTCACCTAATTAAAGGGGAGACTAGTGATTAAGAATATAGGGATTGAACATGATAGCTAAAAGATATCAAACATTAATTGTTAGCAGGAATCGGATGACAGTTCATTGGGACTATTATAAGTGAGGTAATGGTTAATGGTAAGCTTAGCCACTCACTTAATAATAAAGGAGACCTAATAGCTAGGAAGAAGGATGATGGATATTCCTAGTTGATGCATGTTGGACATCATTGGCCGATGTTGAACACATACATCAAGGAAGGTCAGAAGTTGAGTGATGTTCAACAGCCAGTTTGAATGTTCAAATAAATGCAAAAATTGGGTGATCAATGAGATGATGAGTGTCATACGTCAATGACTACTATTGGACCTCAATGGCTGGAGGATGATAGACATCAGTCAACAGGTAGGCATTACATGATGATAGGAATAAAACAATAAACTCTAGCATATAGTGTATGTCAGATGATGAATTTGTTCATTAATAAGAGTTGGATGATGAACATTGACAATTGTAGCTCTCATATAATGGTAGATGTAGAACCTCAAAAGTTGGATGATAATGGTTGATTAGATTTGACATTCTCTTTATAAGAGGAAAGATAAAGAAACCTAAGAAGAACGAGTAACCAGAAAGACCAACTAATTGAGATGACAAATATTGAATGTTGATGGTTAATATATATCAAATGTTGTCATTTGTAGGCATTGAATAATGGTCGACTAGGAATATAAAAATTTAAGTAATGGTGGACTATATATGAGTGGAGATCAAGTGACCATAAAAATGTGCAATAGGAGTTTGTGGCTAACAAACATTAGACATTAGTAGGTATTACACATCTATAAGTTTCAAGCACCACTAAAAGTTGAACATCTATATGCATTGGACATCATTTGGCATCTATTGTAAGTAAGATTCAGACGTCAAATGTTAATATACTTTGGGAGTCAACATGCACTATTTAAAGGATGATATAAATGCAATAAAAGATGTCGATCAATTACCACCATCAAAATGGTGATAACAATGGATGTTAATGAAGGCTGGCATTAAGTAGTGGTAATTGTTGGTATCAATATAAGTCCATGGATAGTGTCAGGTTATTATGATAACTAGTGTCATCCTTTGTCAACACCAATGTCGAGCAACAATAGGCAAAGCATTGAAATTTTCTAAATCCAAAATTCCTTTCAACTAAAATGCATTCCCTCAATTTGTAAAATAATGCTTTTGTAAAGATTTTTGGAGAGGAGCTCCAGCATTTCAATTAGAAATTGGCAGTTAATCAAATTGTTTAAATACATCCACATTTATTTTACATCTTAATATCTTAATGAACTTTAAAAAAAAAACATTTGGCCAAAAAAAAAACTCGTTGATGGCATGTAATATTATTGATTTGTTGCTTCTCCTAAGATTTTTTTTTTTTTTTTAATTACAAATCAATAATCTTAATTTTAAAAAAAAATTATTCTTTATGTTGCCAAGCCCCAGACCTTGGATGATAAAGGTTAAGGATTGCATCAAGTAGTCAATAGTCAGCGTAAAATATGTCGAACAATCGTGACATGAATTATTTAATATAATTTTTAGATTTAAATGAGAGTTTGACTCTTAATAAGATATAATATTGAAAAGGATTCATGTGGTTGACCTCACTTAGTAAGATAAATACTTGATGTTGTTATAATACTTATTGTTATTGTTGTTGATGTTAAAATTAAAAAGTCTATATATCTAATAATTGATATTGTTATAGTACTTTCATTTGTTAGGGAAAAAATCTATAATTATAACTTTATAAAAAGTGTTTCTTTGTTGATTTTTAGGAATTTATTATAACTTATATGTTTATCTAAATTAGTTTATTTTTGTAATGCTCACTTAGTCGTGAGGATCTTCCATGAAACTCACTATTTGATTTGATAACAAATCATGCATTACATTATACAAACTTTAATGTTTCACTAAAAGTTCTTTACAAATGAATCAATTCACAAATAATCATTTCAATAGAGTTTAGTGTTTCACTAAGCAACTTGGAGCTTTTGCCACTTTAGAAGATGAAGATCAAGGTGATCTTCACAAGAAATCTTAAGTGAATGGGTCAATGAGGTTTAAGAGAATTCTAAGGGTATAGCTTAGCATGAAATGCTTTTAAATTCTTCAAGTAGTAGATTGAGTTAGATCATTACCAAAGCCTCAAAAATGATAAACATAAGCTTTAAAGGTATGTTTGTTCTTGAAATTGTAAGTCATAGTAGACAAAATCATATTATTAGTCCTTGCTCGCACTAATCAAAATTCATTTTGAAAATCTAAAATGCCAAAAAAAAAAAAATTTATTTTCTTGCAACCTAAATACACTTATTTTTTTATTAAAATTCTATTTTTTTTTATTTTGTATGGTTTAGAATATTTCCATAGATATATAATTATTATAAATACCAAGAATTTAGTTTTGATTTTATCTCCATCAAATATGAAATAGCATTTCACTCAAAATTATATATTTCGTCGATGATTTTCAAAAATTAAAAGGTATGCCGTCAATTTATGAGTTTCTATTAGATGATACAACCCATTATTATTAGTAATAGTCCCAAGCAATGGTGTTGGATGGTCTTTTGGTATGTTAGATTATTTGATTTGGCTATTGATGTTTAGGATAAGGTATGAGTATAGGTTCTAAAGTTGATGGTGAAGGGTTTAGAGTAAAAGGGGTGGGGGGAATGTCAAGATTAGTCAACTTGAGCTAGTTTGGGATGATTTAAAAGTTTACTCAAGATGAAAGGATTTTTTATGATGTAAAAGGCTAGAATTTATAATGAATGGATAGCTTAGGATATTAAATTATGATTTGAAGTATATAGTAAGATTTGGTGGAATTTAAGAGGATGTCAATATGCAAAGAAGAAGATTAGGTCTCAACTCTCCCTAGTTACCGACCGGATTGGGGTGGTGGTAAGATTTTCATTGTTGGTTTATTAATCTTAGACGATACTTACAAAATGGAGGAAGATATATGTAGAGAGTTGAAAGTAGATGTTAGAGAGAAGTAGTAAGCAATTTGAATATAGAGGGATTACAATCAAACTTTATCCAAAATAGGCAAAATATTTGCAACACCAAATAAATGAAGAACACTTCTACTTGAAAATATTTCAGTCATCAATAGAAAATTATAAAGCATTTAAAATGGCAGGCTCAGACCTCAAGAGCTCAATAATGGGAGATAAATTAAACATTTGGCATTTATGATTACAAGGTACAGAATTGTTGCTTGCCATTTATGATCACAAGCTTAAATATGGCAACCAAATAGCAGTTTCAGCTATAAAACCACAGTAGCATGCAAGAGAATACTAATCTGGTTACAAAAAACAAAGATATGATAAAACAAAATTTCATTTTTTGGACAATTGAGAGCTGCATTGCGACATTATCTTTGATGCACGAGTGATGGAATCAGTCATATAGAAATTGTCAACAGCAACTCCAAATGGAGCCATGCTCAGATTCTGCTGAAATTCTGGCTTGAGTTCTCCAGAAATTGTTGGTGCCTCCCTCTCTTCAACATTCAGCAAATTGGGGGCCACTGTACCTATCCGAGCCCGTACAGCCTTAAGCGAATCATAGGGAAGGCGTACCCCAGCAACCTCTGACAGTGCTCGGATAATCTTCCAGTCGTCCCTCGACTCGCCGACCGTAGGTACAGCAGGGACCGTCCACTGGGCGCAGCCTTCTGTGTTCTCATAAGTGCCTTCTTTCTCACTAAATGCTGCCGACGGAAAGATAACATTGGCTCTGTAAACACCCTTGTCGCCATGGTGTCCTTGATAGAGTACAAAAGCATCCTTTGGTAGGTCATCCAAGTTCACATCATCGGCGCCCATAAGGTAGACAAATTTTGCAGACCGTATGCACTCGGGTCCAGACACGAGGCCGAGATCAAGAGCAGCTGCTTGGGCAGCATTAAGCAGAAGGACATTGAGGCCATTCCAGTCAGGACGGTTAACTCTTCCAAACTTTACGATAGTTTCAATAGCAGCAGCAATGGCATCCTTGTCCTTGCGCTCGAACAGCCCAGAACCAACAATTATAGCAGGGTTCTTCGCAGAAAGGATGAGAGAGCAGAATGGATGGCGGCCCTCAGCAATATCAAGGAGGGTTTTTGGGCCAGTGCCAATGTGCTCATGATCATAATTGAAGTCAGTTGGAGGGCCAATGTAGGCCACCTTTGCCTGAGTTGCTCTAACAGTCTTTCTGATTCTTGCATTCACCATTGGAGCTTCTACTCTAGGCTGCATGGTGACAACAGTTCAATAGAAAGTTCTACTTATACTTTATTTTTTTTCAAACAGAAAATTCATTAAAATAAAACCAAAAAATATAAGAATAGTACAACCTAGGGAGAAGCATCAAAAGAAAACCTCCCTCAAAAAAAGCAAGAAGAAGCAAAAACTTCTCAAACATGGATACACTTCATAAAGAAAGAAACCAAAAAACAAAAAGTGAAGAACACCTTCACCTCCTTCCGTTTCTTTGGTTGATCAGTTATAGGGCCCAAACATTGCAGTTCCTTAGCAAAACGAGTCAAAGATACTCTTATCTTTCCTCGGACCAGATCTACTAGGATGTAGGAGAAAAGCCTCAATGAAATTAAAACCAAATTCTATACCGATTAGGTTTTGGATTGGAGAAAATAAGACCAGCCCTATAAACTCAGTATTATTCCACCGCCAAAGACATAGCAACCAATGTTAGATGCAACTCCTTTGGGGAAATACCATTTATAAGAAGACGGAATTTCTCCAGCATATTACTAAGACAATTCGAACTCCCTCTACCAATACACCCCAATCAATAAACAACTATTTTGTTAACAGTTGAGCAAATAAATCAAAGTTTTGTAATTTAGTAGAGGACGAATTTTAGAGGTAAAAGTTCTATCTCATAGCTGCTAACATAATGTTTTGTGCAACCTATTCTTATGCTTCAAACACCATCCCAATGAGCAGTTGAGAACTTCAGATAATGCACCTATGGTTCACACACCTATACAAGTCCTTTCTCCTCTCACCATCTATATGGGAAAAAGAAAAGGGATCAGGAGGTACTTATGATCCTCCTAGATTCACCAAGTTTCACGCTAAATCCTCTTGCATTCCAAAATGAGTAGGGCCTCATTTAAAATGTACGAGGATTGTATAAGATATCCTCTCAATCTCACATTAACAAAAACTCATACTAATCCATTAAATATAACTACTTGCTATTATTGAACCAATGACATCTGCTCATAAAATCAAACTTTAGGCATATTTAGTTTTTCTTAGGACCCTTGCCAACCCAAACAACAAGATTTGATTCTTTTAAAATGATTGTTTCAAATGTTACTTAATAAGCAAGGGGCCAGTTTCAAAATGTCTCAATCACCTTTCTTTTTGTGGTTACCATCATCTATGCTAGTTTCTTTAGTCATATTCATAAATGCCTTTCATTAAAGACATTCCTAATAACTTTGATAGTCCCTAATCGGTAGATAGCGACTTCAATGCAATTCTCCATGTGTATAAGATGTTAGGGGGTTTTCCTCCTAATTTAGGTTTCATGAAAGGCTTCTCCTAGGATGCACTAACACTTCTCCTCAAAGATATAAGCGGTGTCCAACGCATATCGAACATAACACGCATTTGATATGCCTCAAACATGTGCCAAACAAGCCAAAGACATGTCCGATTAAAAAAATATTAAAATAAATAGAACACATTTCTTACAAACATGCCTTAAATATTTTATGAATTTTTTTAAATATAATTTATTGTACTTCAAATTTTTATTTATTAAAAAATAAAAATTAAATTTCTTATTTTCTCTCTAAAGCCCAAATCAATCGCGCGTGCTCAATATCTCATTCCTTAAACATTCTTATTTTCATTTCTATCTAGCAGGTTATGACTAAGGTCTCACATGTGCGATGTCATTTGTTTGATGCTAGCACAACATACATATACTAAAACCATCTCAACATTGAAATCTAATGTTGTCTTGACATTAATGCACGACGTCAGCATTTCTAAACCCACAATCATGCTCCTGCACCATCCCAACATCCCATCTTTATTCAACATCATCTCAAAATCGACAAATGCCAACATCGAGGGTTGATGTTATCTTGGCGTCAATGCGCGATGCTTATTGCACAACATTGATGCCCAACTCTCGATATCATTGTCATTTCCCCTCTCGATGTCTGACACAGCATCCAAGCCTAACTTTCAACATCCTAATATTAATCTTTTTAAGCACGGATCTTGTTAAATGACTTTATTTATCGATTATTATTAATATTTTACTTAATTTCATTTCTACACTATTTATATAAGTATAAAAATTAAAATATCATGTCATGTCCAACTCGTGTTTGTGTCATATATTTTCAATAATCAACGTGCCCCGTGTCATCATGTTCGTATTTGTATATCATAGGGCTTCTCTAATGAACTAATTA
The DNA here is from genome assembly GCA_016618105.1 of Dendrobium huoshanense. Taxonomy (NCBI): domain Eukaryota; kingdom Viridiplantae; phylum Streptophyta; class Magnoliopsida; order Asparagales; family Orchidaceae; genus Dendrobium; species Dendrobium huoshanense. Next base: position 65,003,645 of record CM028351.1, read on the forward strand.
AGTGTGGGCTTATTAATGCAAGGTTTTATGGCTATTAAATTTATTTAAATCAATAAAAAAATTTTAAGAGAGACTTGCCAAATTCTAGTTTAATGAATAATTTGACAATACTAAAATCTCTAATCTCAACAAAATAGGGTCCACATATCATTCTCACCGCTTAGTGAATATTACCAAATACATACATTACCCTCCCTCTTGTAAGCTTCAGAATATGTGGACCTTAAAGATTAACAAAATTTTGTTCAGGGAATGCTCCACACTATAGATCGAGTATAATTGAACTTTGGTTTAAGCATAAGCAATGTAATCAGCTTGAAGGACTAGAGTACAAGTCTTTGGTGATAACGTTTGACAATATTAAAGCTGATAAAAAAGAGGCAACTTGTGCTAAAACTCTTTTTTTTTTTTTTTCATTTTGGCATAATCTTAATTGTCCTGTTATTAATCTTTGTATATTGCTAGATATGGAGGAAGAATTTCGGAGATAGAAGTATGGTATTAAATGGTTAAAGAATGCGGATAGGAACATTTGGCATTTCCATAAATATATCAAACTTTGCAAGGCTAACAATAAAATTTATAAAATTAGAAATAAGCTCATTGACTGATTAAAGATCTTGTTGGACAATTGTTAAGAATCCATCAAATTTTAGCATATTAGGGATGCTACCCTTGTCTTTTCTTCCTTGATGACTCTATCGCCCCTCCCTTAATAAATCACAAGGCAATGCCTTTTTGATGAATCGGACAACTAGGATTGGTTAACGTTTTATTATATTCACAAGGACCTTAATAAAGCCATAACTGACTTCTCTTCTTAATTATTTTTTATTTGTTTTAGTTTTTTATTTTAATTTTTGTTATGTTTTAACATGAAACAAGAATATTTTTCTTAATTATACATTTATTATTTTCAAAATAAAAAATAATATTATTCACTAAGAAACAACTAAAACATCAAATTATAAAAAAAATTTCACATTCAGACATTTCTCTGAGAACTCTCTTACCTTGTTTTCTCGTTTTGAATACTTTATTGCAACACCAACATGTTACCCTCCTCTCACCATGAGCCAAATTGTGTATTTTTTTTCTCTACAGAATCCTTTCTGTTTCCTTCAAATCCATAAAGCCTCCATATGTTCTGCCTCACCAGCAATAGATCCCAATCATCCTTGTTGATCCCCATGCTATTGCTACATATGTCACTATTGATCCATATCGTCAGTGATAGGTCCACATTTTCACTGATGTCAATCCATGAGGTCGTCAACAATACATTTTGACCACTTAAGAAAAGCCTGTATAGTTAATTACCCTCCTAATCAAGGAGAACATTCTTAAGGATGTTGCTTAGGCTCAATTTCATGCTTAGATTTAATGCCTAGGTTCGCACCGAGTTAATGGGGAATTGATGAAGCAATCAGTGATGTACATAAACTCAATCAAGAGCTCATGATTCCACCATGTTAAGCATACCAATAGATCTGGCTTATTAACATTATGATACGGCATCGAATTCCGTCCCAATGGGATTCCAGAAGCCGAAAAAATCCTATTTTGTGAGTCCCAGCTTCAAACCTATAGGAGGAGAAGGATTGAGGGGAGATCATTAGAGGAGATGTGAGGTGTATTTATGGTGGATTTATGGCTGATTTTAGGGGGAAAAGTTTGTAGAAGATGGGGATAATGTGAAGAAATATTCTTGAGGAGTTTTTCTTATAGGTGATTTTGGGTTCCTAGTTGCTGCTAGAAAATTGAGGGAGAGCCGATTCAACTCTCGAATAGTGAATCAATTGTATCGTATGTTTCTTTGATTGAAGATTATTATTTCAGCTTTATAAGCGTTGTTCCTGCGTACCATTGTTGTTTTCTCGAGTTTGGTGGATGTTCTTCGCTGTTTGGTGTTGATTTTGTTCTAGTGGCTATTTTGGGTGCTGATTTGATCCCCAAATCATATCACATTAGAGTTTTATGAGTCATAACATCCAAGAAGTCTGATTAACAATCATGGGTTACTTTCTCTTAGATATATCAAGCAAATCATAGTGAAAATGTATAGATGTGTCAAAGATGTGCTTTCTAGATTGGCATTAACTCGTTTGCTGGCAAAGGGTTGTCATACCAATTTCATTAAATGGTTCAGCGGCAAAGAGCATGGCCTATTGCAGTTCAAAGATATCAAACATGATCGACAACGGCTGAAAAGCAAGGCATGAGCGCTAGTTGTCCAAGAGCTTTAGCTTGGCTCAAAGAAGCATATCTATAACAATATTTGGTTGATTAGATCTTAATTGATGGGCTTGTTACCATGTGAGCTATCAAAGATTTTGGACTATTTGGGGCTTAAATACAATAGAAGACAAATTAATTAGGATAGAGCTTACATCCATTAGAATGCCAAGATTTATTGGGAAGGGGCTTATATCCTTGGGAAGGTCCGATGTGTTGCGGATCTATGATTTTGATTATAGCAAACATTCCTTATTTCTCTACGATTGCCTTATGTGCTAACGTTTCAGGTCCACACTATCGGACTGCAATCTGGAACCAGCTCAAGATTGGGTAGACTAGATCTATGTCAGTTTGTAATCTTTTTCCTTTCTTAAGTCTGTTGTATTTGGTGTGGCTATAACTTGGTAGAAATTCTCTTGCTCCCTATATGATTTGTGTTTTTGGTAACATCGTCCGGGACGATATTAATATCGGCCCGGACGATCTGTCCAAAATCAGAAACCCTAATTAGGGCATCCTCATTAAGGCAGCCGTCAACAGATCGGCCTGGACGATAATCTCAATTCAGAAAGAATCAGACGCCATAATCAGTTTAGGAATTCTTTGTTTTAGGAAATCGGCAGGACGATATTATTGTCGTCCAGGACGATCTAACTCAATCATGCCTAAATTGATCTGGTATCTTTGAAAAGCATTAAAGGTTGATTGATACGATCACATGACGATCGCATGATCGGCCAGGACGATGATCTGGACGATCTACATCGGACAGCTTGTATTCAGGGCGATGATCAGGACGATTGAAATTGGTTTTAAACTAATCGGTCAGGACGATCGTGATATCGGCCTGGACGATGTAACCAATTTTCTTCTGATCGTCTCAAATCGTCCCGGGCTAATGAGCTTAATTTGTACTGATCGGCCATGATCGGCCAGGACGATATGTCTATCGTCCTGGACGATAATGTCGGCAACTTGCATTAATGAGCTCGTTTTGAGAGCTTCTATTTAAGCTATGGCAAGGCACTTTGTAAGTGTCTTTGGCAGCCATTGTAAATTCGTTCTTGTGGGGGAAATTTAAAGAGAGAGCTTGAAAGGGAGAGAGGAAATGGTGGAGTTTGAGAGGGAGAAAATCCTGTGAGGGGGGACTCAAGGGAGTGTGGAGGGGGTTCCACACGGTTGCTCCGGCAAACTCGAACCTTAGTACCATCGGATTCAAGGCTTGTCTCGAGGTAAGTTCACCAAAGAAGAAGTCTCTTTGGTGTCAAAGGACCCGGCAACTCCGCCGCACCGGGAGAGGTGGAAGTGATTTTGAAAGGGCTTCTCCGCCTAGCTGTGGGGGCTAAAGGAGAGTCATGATTTTAGTGTAATACTTGGAGGGTGCCTCCAAGGATTGGACGTAGGTCAAGGTTTGACCGAACCACTATAAATCTGGTGTGTTCTTTCTTTATTACTTCCGCACTTTAATTTCCGCATCGTTGTTTTTCTATGTGGTGATATTGGTTTTAGTTTTATCTTTGGTTTTAAAATTTTCCAATTCACCTCTATCTTTTGTTTAGCTTGGGTCAGTTCTATAGGGCTTAACATCCCTAACAAACTTTCAAGTGCCATCTGAGCACTTACAAGTGGTATCAGAGCGGTTTTCATAAAATAAGTTTTTAAAAGCTTTTGAATTTTTGATCCATGGCTAATGTTTCTAATCGTATTGTTGCGGAAGGATATTCAATCACCAGACCACCTTTATTTGAAAATATTACTTTTGATTTTTGGAAAATCCGCATGACTATTTTCTTACAATCGATTGATTTTCGCATGTGGCATATGATTTTAACTGGTTATTCATCACCATCACGTATTGTTAATGGAATTAAAACTGATATTCCTTTTAATCAATGGAATAGGGATGAACGAATGGATGCTCAATTAAATGCAAAATCTTTAAATTATTTTTTCTGTGCTTTAAATTCTGATGATTTTTTATTAATTTTCACGTGCACTACTAGTAAGGAAGTTTGGGATAAATTGCACACCATATACGAAGGCTCTAATGAAATCAAACAATCAAAGTTGAATATTTTAATGCGTGATTTTGAAATGTTTTCTATGAAACCTTTTGAAACGATTTTAGACATGTATACAAGGTTTATTCAAATTACTACATCATTGCATGCCTTAGGAAAAGATTTTTCAAATTTTGAAAAAGTTAACAAAATTCTTCGTTGTTTACTTGAAAAATTCGATGCTAAAGTTGTTGCTATTTGTGAATCAAAAGATTTGAATGATTATTCTATTGATAATTTGATTGGCTCACTCATTGCCTACGAGCAAGGGTTGGGTCAAAGACTTTTGGATGGAGGCGAAACGATTGTTCTAAAAGCTGAAAATATGGAAATAGGAAGCTTAGTTGGTGACGATAGAAATGGCTTGTCAAGCAAATCACAAAGCTCACCAAAGCATAAGCAAAAGTGGGAAAAAAGTAAAATTGGTAAGGATGTTAATATTTCCTCTGACGTTATTTGTTTTAGATGCAGGAAACCTGAACATATGAAAAATGAGTGCCCTAATTTAAGAATTCTCTCTGCAAAAGAAAAGGGTAAGGCGAAGTTAAATTTAAACTGGGGAAATAATGAAAAGCAAAAAATCTCATGGGCAGATCTGGTTTCTGAAGCATCAGACCAAGAAAGAGATAATGGATAAAAGCCTTATTTGAGTTTTTCTTTATTATTTTTTTTATTTTTTTTATTGTTTATTAGATTTTTTAATTTTCTTGTTTTGTTTCGTATTTTTTTTCTGATCAACACACACATCCACTTTTCTAGAAATGAAAATTTTACTTCCTAATTTTTTTTGAAATCTTTAGTAAGTTGTGATTGACTTCTCTAAAAACAATCAAAGGAAGGAAACTCATGTTTTTGACCTTCAATCTCTATTTCCTAAAAGAAGTTTTTCTACTTTTGATTTAAAATCTTTTTCATCTTTTAAATTGGTTTTTGAAACTAAATTTTTTATCTCCCTATATTTTATTTATCGCATAGGAATCTTTTGCAAGTTGTTGAATCTAATTCAAAATTTTCTTAATCAAGAAATTCGCTTTATCAATAGTATGGGTTTACTTTTGATATTTAAGATTTCAGAAAGGTAGCATAATAAAAAAAAATGGCCAATGATGCCAAAAATAAAAGATGCGCAAAATGCCAAATTGAAAAATATAGAATACACAAAGTGTATCAAAAGATGCGCAGTGCGCCAACCAATTGTCAAGAGGCATAAAATGAGCCCGCTAAATTTTAATGCTTACCATTCTTATACTTCTTAAAGCTTAAGAAAACCCTTGATTTTTCGATGCTTAAGTTTGAAAATCTTGATTCATGATTCAACAAATCGTGCATTAATCTTCTATTAGATATATTTTATGAAAGGAGTTTTGAAAAATTACTATTTCTTTCTCTAATTTATTCCTTGATTTAGATATTTAATTAAAAAGTTTTTGAGCCTTTTTAAAGAACTTGAGTTTGGATTATCAATTCTTGATTTTCTAACCTTTACTGGGGTATGTGTTGTCAATCTAATTTTACTAAGTTTTTTTATTAAAACTCAGAGGTAACTTTCTCATTTTAAGAACATTTGTTTTTTTCACTTGATCAGGGAATATTTTTTGTTCGTTTTGTTTTTTGTTTGTGCCTCCTCTCTTTTTGATAATGTCAAAGGGGGAGAACGATGTATCTTTTTTCTTTTCAAAAATTTTTAAAACAACAAAAATATTTTTTATCTCCCCTATTTTTTTAAAAAAGGATTTATTCTAGTGAGGGGGAGATTAGGAGGATTTACTTTTATGAAAATTCAAATTGAAATATTTTGCTATCATCAAAAAGGGGAGATTGTTACGGATCTATGATTTTGATGATAGCAAACATTCCTTATTTCTCTACGATTGCCTTATGTGCTAATGTTTCAGGTCCACACGATCAGACTGCAATCTAGAACCAGCTCAAGATTGGGTAGACTAGATCTATGTCAGTTTGTAATCTTTTTCCTTTCTTAAGTCTGTTGTATTTTGTGTGGCTATAACTTGGTAGAAATTCTCTTGCTCCCTATATGATTTCTGTTTTTGGTAACATCGTCCGGGACGATATTAATATCGGCCTGGACGATCTGTCCAAAATCAGAAACCCTAATTAGGGCATCCTCATTAAGGCAGCCGTCAACAGATCGGCATGGACGATACTTGTATCGGCCAGGACGATAATCTCAATTCAGAAAGAATCAACCGCCATAATCAGTTTAGGAATTCTTTGTTTTAGGAAATCGGCCAGGACGATATTATTGTCGTCCAGGACGATCTAACTCAATCATGCCTAAATTGATCTGGTATCTTTGGAAAGCATTAATGGTTGATTGATACGATCACATTGTTCGGGACGATCGCATGATCGGCCAGGACGATGGCCTGGATGATCTACATCGGACAGCTTATATTAAGGGCGATGATCAGGACGATTGAAATTGGTTTTAAACTAATCGGCCAGGACGATCGTGATATCGGCCTGGACGATGTAACCAATTTCTTTTTAATCGTCGTCCCGGGCTAATGAGTTTAATTTGTACTGATCGGCCAGGACGATATGCCTATCGTCCCGGACGATAATGTCGGCAACTTGCATTAATGAGCTCGTTTTGAGAGCTTCTATTTAAGCTATGGCAAGGCACTTTGTAAGTGTCTTTGGCAGCCATTGTAGCTTCGTTCTTGTGGGGGAAACTTGAAGAGAGCTTGAAAGGGAGAGAGGAAAGTGTGGAGTTTGAGAGAGGGAGAAAATCCTGTGAGGGGGGACTCAAGGGAGTGTGGAGGGGGTTCCACAAGGTTGCTCCGGCGAACTCGCACCTTAGTACCATCGGATTCAAGGCTTGTCTCGAGGTAAGTTCACCAAAGAAGAAGTCTCTTTGGTGTCAAAGGACCCGGCAACTCCGCCGCACCGGGAGAGGTGGAAGTGATTTTGTAAGGGCTTCTTCGCCTAGCTGTGGGGGCTAAAGGAGAGTCACGATTTTAGTGCAATACTTGGAGGGTGCCTCCAAGGAGTTGACGTAGGTCAAGGTTTGACCGAACCACTATAAATCCGGTGTGTTCTTTCTTTATTACTTCCGCACTTTAATTTCCGCATCGTTGTTTTTCTATGTGGTGATATTGGTTTTAGTTTTATCTTTGGTTTTAAAGTTTTCCAATTCACCTCTCTTTTGTTTAGCTTGGGCCAGTTCTATAGGGCTTAACATCCCTAACGAACTTTCAAGTGCCATCTGAGCACTTACACGATGGCAAACTTAAAATCTCAAGAAAAGAAAAGTCCAACAATAGGTCATATGACCTTCCACTATAGGCAGATGATAGAACCTTATAGTGAAATATAACTTCTGATGTAATTTTTATTTTAATAAAAATGTTAAGCAGGCTTGTTCAGACTCTAAGATCAACCGAGAGTCAATAAGTCAAACATTGCCCCTCGGCTTATTCATCTAATCAACTGAATAAACTTTTATTTAAATTTAAATTAAAGCCTTGGAGGCATTACTACTTAATCCTTTCGATAACTCATCACTCTAGGGATGTTATTTCAACTAACTTGAATTAACCTTAACTCCATTGGAATCTTTAATATAACTTCAAACACCTAGAGACAGAGATGTGCTTGCAACCCCTTCCTTTTTTTTCTTAAATATGTTTATTGATGCACTTGCATAGAGATTGGCCCTAAATTTTTCTATTCATGCTTTTCTAGGCACTAGGGTCAACTAGTTGATTGATTACTAATCAAATGCTAGGAAATAAAATAAGTATAGCATATTTAGAAAACAAAACTTATCCTTTATCAAAAAGTTCTTTTAGCAAATAATTCTTCACATCTCTAGCATTCCAAAAAGCTTTCAGCACCTCAATTCTAATCAGCCTTTTTTTTCACGTTGCATGCTCTATTATTTTGAGACTAAAGAATAAGAATAAAGCGCATGAGCATAGAATGGTAACAACTCAAATAAGAAGAGCTAAAGAATTCCGGCCAAGGTTATGCTTTCATTAGGTTAGTGCATGAAATTTAATTTGACTTCTAATGGGAGTTAACTTCTTACTCTTCAATCTCAAAATAAAAAGGCATGCAAAGTGAAAAAGAAGGTTGATCAGAACTAAGGAGGCGTTGGAAGCTCTTTGGGATGAAGGCGATGTGAAAACATTATTAGCTAAAGAACCGTTTGATCAAGAATAAGGAGTTTCTCAATATATCTTATAATTATTTTATTCCTTGGTATTTGATTAATATTTTTGGACATCAGATTTTTGGCTATTTTGTGAGTTGGATTTGCTAGCTACTTCATCGGTAATTTTATTTCTGGGTATTTTATTTCCTCGTAATCTTTTTTTTTTCTGTAAAAAGTTATAGGTAGCAGACGTAAACTGTTAGTTATCTTACTTTATGGTCAATGATTCAAGCAGCAACTGGATCAATTAAAAAGTCTCAGAATCAGGATCCTGGAACTAGGATGATCATCTTCCCGACATTAGTTCAATAACACTGTCAGGTTTTCAAACAAAGGTAGATGAGGGGTACCCAAGAAAAAAAGATTACAATATGTACCCAAATAAAAGATAAATAGAGGGAAGAGGAACTCATTAGATTAGATCAATGGAACAAATCTCATCCTTGTGAGATCCAAGATTGTCAGGTCTTCAATGGCGATCAATTGTGATTTATGACTTTTTTTTTTCTTTTACTTTGTCATTCCCATGTGTCATCTGTGCAAGTGAATGGGAATTTAGAGAGGAAGCAAAGTTATGAGGCCTTTGGAGAAGTGATGTGCGACATGGGGGTTGAGAAAAGGATGAGTGGGGCTCGTACAAGGAAGGGATTCTTATGCGGGTTGGCAAAGTACATGTGAGGATGAAGCAAAAAAGCGCAATGTGATGGGTGCGGTTTGTGGGGGTGATGAGCGAAATGGGCAATACAAGTGGGTGGGCAAAGTCATGAGCATGCTAGTGAGACATGTTATGGATGAGCCTCTCAGGCAAGAAAAGCGGTGAGCAAGCAAGGAGCGTAATTACAGGGTCTAGGCAACATAAGCGAGATTTGTAAGGGCTGGGCTCATGTGAGGAGGTGCGAGTAATATTTTTTCTTCTTTCCTTTTTTTACAATAAAGGATATTCACACCTACATTGCTATCAAACCATCTTAGCAACATGATTATCTATCAATCCTCATAGAAGATGGACGATCATAATTACAGGTCATGATGATTCAGAAGAAACCCAAGAAGATTGAAAACGAAAGAGTCAAACCATCATGAAAACTTACTTTAGAAATACTAAATACATCTAAAGCTTGTTTTAAGTATTTATAAAAATAAATTAATTTAAAATAAAAAACAAAATTAACTTGATGAACTAACTTTATTACAAGTTTAATTATTTTGTAAAAAACACAATAAAAACCCAAAAAAAGTCTCTAAACATTTGTTTTGAAAAACAACTATTTTTTTTTTTTGTAATTGTTGTAAGCCTAATGTTAAAGATAAATTTAGTAGTGCATCCAGTAATCAAGGTTGTTTCCTTTCAATCATAAAAATTCTTCCCATTTTGATCCACCACTAAAGATAAAGATAAACCCAAACACCAAAGATAGATTCATGGACAAATTATAAAACAAGGAAAATGCAAAAATCAACTCAACTAAACCCACTTAACTCCTAATAGTATTCACATCCAATAAGATCGAAGTAAAGGATGATTACAACAACAACATCAAGCCTTTGTCCCACTACGTGGAGTCGGCTACATGAATCCTTTTTCGTCATTGTGTCCGGTTAAAAGTCAAATTCTCATTTAAATCTAATAATGAAAGATCATTTCTAATATTTTCTAACCAAGTCTTTTTAGGTCAAGTAAAGGATGATTGAAACAAATTTTACAAGCAGCACTTACAGTGCCATATTCCAAGATGAAAGATCCAAACCATCATAAATTACAAGGTGCTAAACCATTCAGGCCTCTATCCTCAGCCTATCGAAATAATTTTTAAATCTTTTGTATATCTTTGGTAACTAGCAAGTAACAAGAGTAGACAATCCTAAAACCTTGTAGTTCATCAAGACACATTATGCAATTTCATCACAACAATCTGGAGGAATTTCTTACAATACAGTCAATTTCTATATGAGAAAATGTATAGAAAGACAATGTACAACTAAAAGAATTTAGATGGGTACTACATCTTCAAAAGGTTTTTCATTTACTATTTGTATTCATGACAGGAAACAAAGTTTTCCCATATGTTCTTTGTGAGATCAAATTTTACCAAAAAAAAATTTAATCAACCATCAGTAAATAAAATTTAAAAGAAAAAAAAAAAAGACAACTAGAGAAAAGTTTAAAAGTAAAAAATCATGTATAATGTGAAAGGTATCAGTATTAAGAAGGGAATTATAAATGCTGATGCAACAACAGAAATACAAAAGGCAACCAACAAGGGCCCAGATAAAGAATGATACCTGGCTTCCAACTATAAGAAAAAGATCTGCGTTTTCAAGGCCAGCAATGTTTGAATTCAAAAGAAAACTAGAACGCAGATCAGCTTGAGGACTTGAGCCATTCCCTTCACAAAGCACATTGTTTGACCCCATTCGGTTTAAAAAGTCCTTCAGAGCAATCATAGATTCAGCATCAGAAAGCTGACCAGCAATTCCGACAATTTCATCAGGCTTAACTTGATGTGCAACCTCAGCAACAATAGCAAGGGCATCACGCCATGTCACTGGCTTAAATCTTCCATCATGATCACGAATCATAGGGTCATTCAGTCTCTGTCTCTTTAGCCCATCATAGAAGAAACGTGTTTTGTCAGATATCCACTCCTCATTAATTTCCTGCAAGAAGGAAAATTTAAAATTTGCCTAAAAACAACCAAGAAGCTCCAAAAAAATTTAAGCAAATTATCCCATGCCAACAACTATAAGCACAAACTATCTGAATCTCTTTTCAAAGCTCCATGACCATCTACGTAATCATTTTTTCGTGATGGGTAAATCAAATAGAAATTATCACTTGAGCTGTCCATGAACTCTAGATTATCTCTACTAGAATCACAACCTAAAAGAGAATAAAAAACACTTCAAACAACATGAAAAAGGTTGATTAAGAATATAAATAAAAATGAAGTATTCACCAAATGCCATTTCAGAAAACCACATCACCAAGATTTGTGAATTTATCTACTAAAATAGATCTTTATAATATTGAAATGCTCCCACAAAGAAGACCTTAATCAAAACGAACATGAAAGGGACAATTAAAGACCAAAAGTGAGAAAAGATCATTAAGAACCTATTGATCAAAACCGAGCACAATTATGAAGGTTTGTTTCAATATATATTATTTGTTGAAAGCTACATAAAAATCACTAAAAAAAATTTACAGTACATATTCATTCTACAAGAAAAAATATTGATTTATCACTCTGTCAAGTAATTATAACATGAACTCCATTGAAACACATTAGGTACCATACCTCAAGATGCAAATTGTACTAGATTTTAAGTTTATCATATCATAAGATAAATGGTAAAACAATTGTAGAACTTCTTTGAGAAAAAAAGGAAAAAATAGAAAAAAAAAAATTTGTAGAACTTCTTTGAGCTAGAGAATCTCAAACATAAATAAAAACAGCAATGAAGAGATTTCACCATGCTTGACGCCCCTTGCAACCGCCATGAAAAATCTTACTCTTGAATTAAGACATGACTATTGGATTTAATCCTACACCGAATAATTGAAAATGAGCTATTGCAAAAATATTAGTGGTTGATTCTCTCTCATATGCTTAGTACTTGAGCTTTTGTTTTGAAATAAATTTGACCATACTCCAAATCCTTCCATATATCGAAGAATTTATCCATAGATATGAAACAAACATATAATATATCCCAAGGCATTTTAAAACTATGATAGAAAATAGATCTAATACTGCAGAACTTCAAGCTCAAAATGTAATACACCTACTAGCACCAACACTGAGCTACTTGTCCAATAATGATGGACCCCTTCGTCCTTGCTAATGCCAAACTAGCCTAAGAATATGAACCACATGATCAATACAAGGAATTCAACTAACTTTTCCAAGAAGTTTCAATCATCTGCCTTGCAATTCATTTTGATAACAAACAATATAAACTTATATGAAATAGTAATTATTTTTTATAAACTATGATAATCATAAATGAGAACTAATGTATTTTGAATGGGAATCATAAAATCAAACTACTCTAATGTCTTATGTCTTGTATCATCGATATGTGCATGGTTTATTCAAGAACATATTACTAAGCGGTAAGATTAAGATTTTTTTTGTAAATAATGGAAAAGTATCCTAAATATTTATTAATTAGAAGTATGGCACAAGCCCATTTACAAATAAATAGGAGACGGGACTGTTGAAATACGGGAGTCCAAACCTAGTGTTTTGATTATTACAAACATTATTGGCTTAATCATTCACTAGTCTTTTTGATTATTACAAACATTATTGGCTTAATCATTCACTAGTCTATGCTTTATATTTTCATTGTTTATTTCATGTGTTACTAACAATTTCAAGTATAATATACACCGAGCCAAATTAAAGAAGTAGACACAAGATAGTGCAGCGTGAAGGTCTAATCAAGGTTTAATAAAGGAGTCTGTACTTTTTCATTCTTGAGACAATTATATAATTAGGTGTATATTGGCAAAATAATCGAGCACACACTTACAAAGGGGATAAAAATTGAATACTTGAAGTGTCTGTTAAATCATATTGTACAAACCAAATCATATTGTATGATCTGTTAATCCAAAAATTATTTCAAATGTTCAATTAAATCAAATAAATTAAAATTAGAACATAAATAACCGTACTGTACGATTTCTAATCGTACATGACAATCAGCTATTTTGATAAACCCCATTGTCGAATATGTTACTAAAATAAGACAAATTCAAAATTTCAAACTTGAGCGGATCGTACTGTAAAAAATATTTCGTACAATATGATTATCAATAAATATTATCTAATTTTGTCATGTAAATTAAGGAATCGAATCAGGATCAAATTCTAATTAATTATCATAGTATACGATCCAACTCGTACAATCTGACAAAACCTGAGAGCTTTACTGGTTGAATATTGGTTTGTCCTAGACAATCTCTGATTCAATATAAATATATAACTGATTGTAATGTACTACCAAATATCATACAGGATGATTTGGGACAGAAATTGAATGAAATGAATAGTACTATCCCAATATCATACCATATGATCATAGCAATTAAATTGGAAAATTAGAGTTTCATTTAAATAGTCTGCTTTAATTCTTTTATAGAAGGTCTGAAGGACTGAGTTGAGTAGTCAGAGACATTTTTCCAGATGAGAGAGCTTTAGAGAGGGAGAGGGTCTCCTTGCTTGTAAGAGAGTCCAAACCATCTGGGAGAAAGAAGAGTGAGGTTGAGAGAAAAATTCCTTAAGGGAGTAAGGGGCGTGAGGGAGTCACATGGTTGTTCCTGTCGGCCTACACCTTGGGTCCTTTGTGTTATGGTTATGGAGCTCAAGGAAAAAATCTTTGGGCAAAATACTTTACTAGACTAGGAGGCTATGGGAGCAGCATCTCCGTCGTTGCGAGGTGTAGCATCTCCGCCATTACGATGAGCAAAAGGAGAGAGGCCTTTCAGGAGGAAGACTCAGTAAAGGTCATTCTCCACCTATGAATGGAGAAAAGCTTTTCCGCCTGGCTAAGTACCAAAGAAGTGTGCTATAATGGATTACCCAAAGAGAAAGACCTTTGAGGAGTGGACGTAGGTCGATTTCGGTCGAATTACTATAAAAATCATGTTTGAGTTTTCTTTACTTTTCTATTATTAATGTCCTGCGCTTTGGTTTACATTGCACACATCTGTGTGATTTTGTGGTTGTTAAATCTTCAATTAAAATTGGTATAAAGTTCAAAAACAAAAGAAAAAAAAAATTTAAGTTTAAAAAACAAAAAAAATTAAGAAAAAAACATTTAAATATCAATTCACCCCCTTCTTGATGTGATATAGCACATTTAGAAACCAGCTACAAATAAGAATGGTGGAAGATTGGACACAGACTGAATTCCTAAGTTAGAGCTCATTATAGATTTGCTTCATTTCTTTGAAGAAAAAACTTCAAAAAAAAGGTGAAATCTAAAATTTAGTCTGGTGATGCAGGACTACTTAGATGACATGTTTATGGATTCATGTGGGAATTGCACAACTAATAGATTAGAACCATTTCGGAACAAAATTACAAGCAATTTTCAAATGATAATTAAAACAAATGAGTGGATCAATTGCATAGGCTAAATCACATGCTCCGAGTTTGAACTATCAAGATAATTAAGAAAATAGAAGCAATACATAATAGTAATTTTCAAGTTAAATCCCTAATCTAACAACGAGACTTAGGATGCATAGAAGATTACACTCAATTCCTACAAATGACTAGGCTTGGCAAGAGCAATTGAAAGAGTTTTCGTGATTACAATCAACCAATTGAGAATTTAGATTTAGAAGAAATTAAATACAAGTAAAAGGAAAACCTTTGCTAAGGAATGGTGGAGGTCCTCCACTCGATGCCTTCAAAGTCTTCGTCCCTGGCTCCCGTCAAAGCAAATAAGATGCGTTTCTTGAATAGTCACAAAGGGAAAGAAGTTTCCTTTGATAGGAGAGAGGATGCGAGCTCCCAAATGTCCTCTCCTATAATCTGAAAACAATTTCAGAGTTTCATCCAGGAAAATCTGAGAGTAGTTATCAGGTTCTGGTAGGCTGGGATGTAGAAAACTAGAAGAGGAATCTAGCCTTGGTTATGACTAGAAAATTGAGAGCCAATTTCTGTTACAGGTTTTGAAAAAAAAAAGAGAATTTAACTAATGCAATCAGGAGAAAGTAGGAGCCGTGACCGGGAGAGAGAGTCGGCGGGAATGAGAGGGGATGAGCTCATATTTCCTAAAGCCAACGTTAGTATTAGGAAAATAATAAGCCAGGATATGAATTACAGTTTCAGCCAGATAAGAATCACAGAGTAATTCTTTCTTTCCAAACGAAAAGAATTGAAATAGGCAAGAAATAAGGAGGTTGGAGTCTATGGAAGATTCGGCCAGGTTGGAGTCTATGGAACAGGTAATTAGGAAATAAATCTCGATTTAGCTCATATGATGGCTGGCGGCAGTAAAAGCAAAGGAGGGGATTGGGGAGAGAAAAAGGAGTTCCTAATTTCGGATTTAGAAATAAGGAAAGACTTAATTAAATCCGATTTGAATTTAAAATTCAAATAGAATCAATTTAGTAACTTTTCAAAAATAGATTTGGGTAACTTTGGAAATATTTCAAAATTCAAATTAACGGAATTGAATTTTAAAATCTGCCCAAAATAGTTTCGTCCAAATTAGGCAAGAGGCTCCAATGGGGAAAGGGGAAGTGATGGCCGGCGGCTATGGGAGTTGGAGCCGGCGGCAATGAGGGTTGGTTCGGGGGATTTGGCCGTGGGAAAAGGATAGGGAGAGGGGTTCAGTTTTGGTGTCTAGCCGTGAACCTGAAAGGGAGCAAGGGGAGCTTGGGTTGAGAGAAAAGGATGTTCGGTAATGGGGAAGATGAGGAGGGGAAGTTTAAAGAACAAAGACCACGAACCCGGCCGTCTCCAAGGTTGGTGGGTAGTGCGCAAATCTCCTTCTCCTAAGGATCTCTCTCCATTAGAACTCACAAGTTCTCACAAACTCATTCAAGAGGAAAATATTAGAAGCAATCATCCATTCCCTTGAAAATAAAACAAAGGGGCTTTAAATAGCCTCATACAAAGACTCTAACTGACATGACACAATTGCCCTTAGGCTTACACATGACCATTCCCATACAAAGGGGTACAAAGGGAAATAAAATAAACACTCATAAGCAAATAATAAAATGCATGAAAACAAAATACATCGACTCAAAAATATAACGACTCGATCGTGGCCGTAGATCGGCGGTCACGTCGCTGATAAACTGATGAGGACATCGATCCAAAGTCCAAACATGTGCATCACCGATCGATGGCCACGATTCAGAGCTTATTTTTTCTAATTGTTTATAGATTTTTTTATATTTTCCTATTGTACCCTTATGTTGAGTTGAGTCATGTTGGGGCCCTGAGGGCAATTTAGTCTTTATTTATTCATGTATGCTTGAGACCTATATATATGGGTCTTTCCTCTTGTAATAGCTAATGAATATTTGAATAAAAAAATCTGTGTTTCTATTTCTTCTTCTTGCATGAGGGCTTGAGAAGGGAGAGAGCTCAAGGGGAGCAAATCGCAAGGCCCACCAGTCGTTGGAAGAGTCCGCGGCTCGTGGTTAGGTTTTCTATCTTCTCCTTCGTATTCACCTCCATCTTCTTCCTCCACCACAAGAAAATCCCTCCATAATCCAAGTTGCCGCCGCCCCTTGGAAGCCCGCCGCCGGCCACTTCCACGGTCCCGGCCGGCCACCTTGCCGGCGACTTCCCCCACCCGTCCAACCCCTCCTTCCGCTTGCTTCAAATTTGAAATTTGAATTTCAAATTTCAAATTATTTCCTAATTTGGAAATCCAATTTCGAAAAGTTTTCATGATGGAATTCAATTTCAATTTGATTTAGATTGGAGTTATGAAACCTATTGCCACGTCATCATCCTAAATTGGAAGCTTATTCCCTTGAATTCCCCTCTCTCTCCCCTTAGCATGCCGCCGGCCTCATCTTTGGAGGAGCCCCATTAATGCCATCATTAAGGCATTGATGACGCTTGAATTTGAAATCAATTTCAAATTACTTTTCCCTCCTAATTCCTTTAAAACCTGAAATTAATTTGAGGTTTTAAATTAATCCCTCCTCTCTTGAAACCGCCGGCCACCCCCCCTATTAAGCCCCCCATTAATTCCCTAATCAAGGCATTAATTCCAATTGATTTGAAGTTCAAATTCAAATCTATTCCCTCCTAAATTACTCAAACTGAAATTAAATTTCAGATTTGAGTAATCCCTTCCATAATTCCCCAAAACCAATTTTCCCTCAAACCCTAGCCTCCTCCTCTTGCACCCGCCGGCCCCCACCCTCTCTCCTTGAGATTCCCGCCGGCCCTCTCCCCTCCTCTCCCATCCTATCAAACGACAAGTACTCTCTTTCAACACCACGTTCTTCCTCTCTTCGTGTGGAAGATTCTCCGACGCCAAGCATGCATGGCGGAATCCGAATGGAACTTTGGATTTGTGCATGACGATCGAGGTCAAGTCGACATCCACCAATCGTCGTTCTTTGATGTGGGCTTTGATTTCGACGACACCGTTGAAGACTACTTGAATCGCATCCTCCCCACGCTCGTAGACGTCATCGACGAGCAATTCGAGGACTATTCGTGGACCGTCAACGGCTATCCGTCCAAGTCTCCTCCACCACCGTCAACCTTTCCGTGGCTCACGACCATCGGCGTTGCAACCTTCCTCATGGCATCGTTCGGTGTGCTGAAGATCTTCTCCCGCTAAGCCTAAGTGTAGTTGAGTGATCAATCCCCAAGGTGAAACTCTCGTTATTAAATTACGGATTGTTGATTAATAGCTTTTGGTATTGCTACTATCCTTGGTTATCCATGAGTTTTTGGTTAATCTACTTGTACTCCTTCGCCTAAGCAAGTTAACAACTAAGAACCTTTAATGATTTTACTTGTTATCTCAATAAGCTCTTAATTGTAATTCCATTGTCAATCACTTTTAATTTTCTTAAGAAGCTCCTTCGCATGTGGTATCACATCATAAACTTTCCATGATGATCTGATGTCCCCATCATCTGGTTAACTACATTTAAAGCCATGGACTACAAACAAAAAGAGCAATATCATTACCATAAAATACAAACTATTTTAAGTGTAGCATAGAACCCATAGTTCTTTTTAAATTCTTTAATCTTACTGCAATTGTTATCTACCATTTCATAAAAATTATTATTTTAAATATTTTATTGAGCTTTATAATGTAAGCTCGCATATCTTAGCATTCCTACTCTCATTCTTCATCGATACAGTCCCGCAAAGTTGTTTTCTATTTAATATTCTATTGTGAATGGAATGAATATAGAAATATTGGATTTTATCATTTGCCCTGCTCAGTAATGTTCTAGGAATAGTCTTCTAAACAATTACAGTTGATGGTGGTCAGAAACATGCTAAGATCAAATTCACCAACTAACAATTGTTTTGGTAGGAAGTCGGAACTAAACACCCTAGTTCTGATTTGACCATGGTTTAAAATTGCGCAATAAGAGGCGCGCCTCAGCGCAATTTCGCCCCTTTAAGCCTAAAAGCTCACGCAATGAGTTCAGGATTTGAGGCATACGCCTCAAGTTTAGTGAGGCGCGCCTCGCCTCACGGTTGAGAGGCGTTCGCCTCTAAAAATTTAAAAAAAAAAAATCTAACCTAATATATATGTTCGGTTCGGACCCCCCAACCCCCGCGCAATCTTCCATAATTTCCCGAAAACCGGTTTTCTCCCTTCTTCGAGCGACATTTTTCCCTCATTGTTCGGTGTCAGCTTCCTTCCACTATGAGTTTCTCTTCGTCTATTGCTTGGAGTTATCTTCTACTGTGAGTTTGGTTGGAGTCTCCTTCGACCAACCGCTGAAAGCTCTTCTTCTTTGTGGTTCCATCTTCTTCTCAGTATCACTAGGTACATGCTTGGTATCGCCTAGGTACATGCTCGGTGCCGCTCGGTACATGCTCGGTACCGAGCAGGTACATGCTCGGTACCGCTAGGTACATGCTCGGTACCGCTAGGTACATGCTCGGTACCGCTCGATATCGAGCAGGTACATGATCGGTACCGAGCAGGTACATGATCGGTACCGAGCAGGTACATGATCGGTACCGAGCAGGTACATGATCGGTACCGAGCAGGTACATGATCGGTACCGAGCAGGTACATGATCGGTACCGAGCAGGTACATGATCGGTACCGCTCAGTAAATGCTCGGTATCAAACAAGCATAACTTCAAAATTACTCTTACAATAAAAATTTGTTTCGGGGGCGCTGCCCCTTGACCCCGCTACCTGACTGGGCAGGTCAAACCCCGCCAGAGGGAAGCGCCCCCTTGGACCCCCGACAGACCGGTATATTGTTGTATTCATCATCTTTAGTAATTATTATTAGTGAGTGCATTATGTTTAGGGATTTGATATATTGCACTAATATATTCTTCTCATAAATTATGGTAAGGATAAAGCTGCATCAGGTCATAGAAAAGATCCAGCATAGAAACATAGCACTCAGGTGGATGTAGGGGGAAGTGATAAAACATATTTCTATCTAAAATGCAATTATTATGATAAAGTTGTAAAGGGTGGTGTGACTAGGATGAAGGATTACATTTCAGGGTCTCACAAGAATGTTGCTCCATGCTCCAAAGTTCCTGATACTGTAAGGGAGAAGATAAAGTCATACATGAATAAGTCTACCACGTCAAAACATCTTGCATAAAAGCAATTTGTGGACAGAGTTGTTGTTGGCTCTTACTACAGGAGTGAGCGCGGCGTTAGAGATTCATCTTCTTCGATGAAGCCAATTTCATCTAGGGGTGCTAGAGGGCCTATGGATCATTATATGGTGAACATATTAGAGGATAGGCCTCCTACTACAAGAAGATGGCCCCAAAAAATGCAAGGGAGGCAAGGAGAAGAGTGTGTAAGGATATAGGCATATTCTTTTACGAAAATACAATTCCATTTAATGTTGCAACATCACCTACCTATTACAACATGATTCATTCAGTTGAAGCATTTGGGAGAGGGTTCAAACCTCCAACAATGTATGATTTGAGAACATGGATTCTGAAGGAAAAGTTGGAAAGCACTGATAAAAGCATCGAAGAAATTAAGAGGACTTGGGCCGAAACAAGAGTAACAATTATGTCAGATGGGTGGTATGATATCAAACATAGAAGTCTTATCAACATTCTCATTAATAATCTGATGCGGGCCGCCGCCGAACAGCAGAGGAAGGGCCGGAGACCCCGGCGAGCTCGGAAGCAGCCGGAAAGGCGGGCCGCGTCGGCTGATCCGCCGAAGGATCGCGCGGAGGGACGCGGGCGCGGAGCGTGACGCAGAGCGGGGCGGGGGCTTCGGCTTGAGCGGAACCGGTCCATTTCTGGACCGGTTTGGCTCGGGTCAGCCCTGAGCTGGGCGGTTCAGTTTGGGCAGCCCACTAGTGGGTTTGGTTTGGTCTTTTGCTTGCTATAAGTAGGGATTAAGGGGGGATTTCTAGGGTTATGCATGATTTGAGTTTTCTCTTAGCCTCCTTAGTTTCTTTCTCTTGTCTTTCTAGGGTTTGTAGTGGGAGACCTTGTCCTTCTCGAAGTGGACAAATTGTATCTTGTTTCTCTTGGATTTTGAATGCAAATGTTCTTGTTCTTCCTCTCATCCCTCTTGTGTTGATTTTTTCTTGGATTTGAAGGAGAAATTTCATCTTGGAGGAAAATTAGGGCAAACCCTAATTTGTGAAACCTAAGGCGTATCAAGTTGGTATCAGAGCTCTCGATCCTAGACGGCATGGCATCAAAGAAGGTAGAAGTTTTGGAAGGGGAGATGAGCCAATTAAAGGAGGAAGTGGGAGAGAAGCTTTCGTAATTGGAGGGAAAATTCTCATCCCTTGAGGAGAGATTTGGGGGAATGGAAGAGATGATCCGCAAATTGGTAGACGCCCAAGTTGCTCAATCAAATCCTAAGGAAAAGGGGAAATCGCCGATGTCAAACCCTAACCCTAATTTCTCAATTAGGGAAGATGGAGCAAGCCAACCGGGGGAAGTCATGCAAGCACCACCTCACATCTCGCGCCAAGAGCCTTGGTCAAGGGAAGGGTGGGAGGCATCCGGCGTGGGTGGTGCACCGTGGGAGGGGACCGCCGACCAAGGGGGAGGAGACGTACGTGACCCTCACGGTCTGTATGGAGGGTGGCCGATGAGGCCGGGAGGAGTGCAAGAGATGGGTCGCACCACTTGGGAGCCACAAGGAGGGTGGTCGAGAGGTCCAGGAGGACCGCCGGAGTTGGCCCGAGCCACAGGAGAGGTCGGGGGTGGTTGGCCGAGACAACCGGGAGGCACACACGAGGGGGGCCGAGCCCCTTGGGAGCCACCAAGAAGGGGGGTGCAGACCCTGTATCCAGGGGAGTGCAGGGGAAGACCTCAGTGGGAGGGATTTCAGCATGGGCCGTGGGAAGATGGGAGGAATCTTCCTCGGACAGATACACGGATGAGGAAGTTGAAGGTCCCCGTATTCGAAGGGGAAGATGCGTACGGATGGGTCTACCGAGTGGAGCGATATTTCACCGTTAACGGCGTCACGGAGGAGGAAAAGCTGATTGCTGTCCCGATTTGCTTGGAGGGGAAATCATTGGCTTGGTTCCAATGAATTGAGGGGCAACAACCTATACGAAGTTGGGAAGAGTTCAAGGACCTATTACTGCACAGGTTCATAGTGTCCAGTGAGGGCACCCATTATGAACAGTTCATGTCTCTTGTTCAGGAAGGCACAGTGGCAGAGTACCGGGAGCGCTTTGAGCTTCTATCTGGGCGATTGAGGGGAATGCCCGATGACGCCATGGAGGGGAATTTCATGAAAGGGTTGAAACCCTACATCAGAGCCGCCATCAGGGTGGTCAACCCACGTGGGATAGTGGGAATTATGGAGACAGCTCAGCTTGTTGAGGACAAGCAGAAGGCGGATCAGACACGGAAATCAGGGGGGTCTCACCCCACATATCACTCACCACTCATGCTCGAAGGACCTAAGGTGACTGCCACTACTCATCCAGAGGAGGTAAAACAGGAGAAAGCCACCACTGTGATGAACCAAGGAGGGTTCAAGAGACTGACTGACTCCGAATTGAAGGAGAAGAGGTAAAACAAGAGACTGCTATCGTTGCGACAAGAAATTTGCACCTGGGCATAGGTGTAAAGAGAAGACCCTACACGTGATAGTGGAGGGAGATTCAGATGGGGACACAGATGAAGGGGCAACAATGGAAAAGCTATGTGAGGTAGAGCATCCTCACCTAGATATGATAGAAGTGAGTCTGAATTCGATTGAAGGTTTACCATTCCATCCCACCATGAAGATGGAGGGGGAAATTGAAGGGTGCAAGGTGAGAGTTTTGTTTGACAGTGGAGCCACTCACAACTCCTTGGCCTATCGAGTGGCGGAACAGTTGAGTCTTGAGGTGATAGCAAGTAAGGAGGTAGAGGTGACCATATGCACAGGACAGAATGCCCGTATTTATGGGAAATGCAAGGGAGTCACTGTTATCTTACAAGGGGAGGTAGTTACTCAAGATTTTTTGCTGATTGATCTGGAAAACGCCGACGCCATCTTGGGTATGCAGTGGCTTCAGTCCTTAGGAGACATGGAGGTCAATTGGGAGAAGTTGTTGGTTAAATACAACAGTAATGGTCGGAGGGTGGCACTACAGGGTGACCCTAGCCTATGTGGGTTTCCGACTATGTTGCACCGATACGGATACGGCGACACCGATACGATACGATACGGATATGGGATACGTCAATTCTTAAAAATATAGGATACGGATACGACGCGGATACGGCAATAAATGTCTAGTACAACAACAAAAGCATAAACATAAATTATCTAGCACATGAAGTTTCAACTATTCAATAGAATGAATAATGAATAGCACGCGATGTTCTTTTTTGCTCTGCTAGGGTTTCCGCCGCCTCCTTTTTCCCCGCGTCTGTGAGCGATAGTTCCTTTGGATTCTTATGGCTACCTCTAAGCTAAAGGATCCTGGTTTCTTGAGTGGGGTTTCTACTCCCCTCTCCTTCAAAGATGCAGTTTCTGGTATTTCGCCTTCATCTTTTCCGGATTTAAGTTTTTCTTCTCATCGTGGCTTGCCGGCTTTGCTAATTTTTGAAGAAGAGGTTCGGTCTCTTGCAAAACCTTTCGAATTTTCGTTGGTTGGTCGTTTTCTGGGTAAGAGACCATCGGTTGATGCCATTAGAAAATTTTGCTTTGATTTAAAGCTGATTGGGGAGTTTTCGGTCACTGTGCTTAACCAACGCAATGTTTTGATTAAACTTGTGAATGATTTTGGTTATTGCAGAATTTTTTCACATAGGTCTTATTTTGTTCAAAATTGTTTCATGAAAGTGGTTAAATGGTCTCCCATTTTGGATGTTGAAGTTGATTCTCCTATTGTGTCTATCTGGGTTTCTTTTCCCCTTCTGAGACCTCATTTATTTTCACCTAGGATTCTCTTTGGTTTAGGTTCGCTCTTTGGTCGGCCTCTGAAATCCGATTTGGCCACGGCATCTGGCTCTAGGCCGTCTGTGGCTCGTATTTTAGTTGAAATGGATGTCTCCAAAAAACATGTTGATAAGGTTTGGGTTGGATCCGTTGATTCGGGGTATGTTCAAAATGTTCTGTTTGATGATTTTCCTAGCTTATGCATGCATTGCAACTCTTTAGGTCATTCAAAGAATTCTTGTTCTATTTTACATCCTAACCTTAAGATTAATAAACTGGTTCCTGTTCAGTGTGGTGTGCCTCTGTCGGAGGTGCATGTTGTCAACCTTGACTGTTCTAGGGATGAAACGTGGGTTGTGGAGACTGGGGTTGTTTCGGAAGTTATTGCTAAGGTTTTGTCTCCTAATGCTTCCCCTTTTATCCCTAATGAGGATTTGCCGGTGAATGAGGTTGTTGAGCCTCCTAACGTTTATCTGGGTGAAAATTTGGTTGCCCCGATTCTGGATCCTGCTAGCTTAAATGCTGTGTCTTTACCCGTTACTTCGGTTTCTCCTTTGCTAGATGTTGGGGGGAACTGTCTTCAGACACAGAATGTGAATGCTATTGCTGACTGTGAGGAGAGTGTAAATATTAATTCGGTATGCTCAAACAATTTTGTTAATGTACCTGTTAATTTGGTTGGTTCGCAGACTTTGGAAAATCGTTTGGGGGATTTTTCTGGTATTGAATTGCGAAATCAGATGAATTGGCTTGATGTTTCTTCTGAATATGAGTCGGAATTTTCGGATGCGGGTGGTTTTTCCCCGAATATTTGTGGTGGATCAGACCCTGGAAATGATTTTACTTTGGTTAGGCCAGTTTCTGTGGCACCTCGTGGAAGATTCCGTGGCAGGGGATGTCGTAAAAGATAATTTTGTTTGTTTCTCCACGTTTTATGATTTATTGTGGTATTTTTTGGTGGACTGGGCGATGATGTGGCTAGGGCTCGCATCCCTGGTCTGCCTATGACAACCATTGGTTAAGAAGCTGCTTCTTTTTGGAGGGTCCCTGCCAGTCTATGGGGTGCTGAGAGTCTCGGCTGTTCATTTACTGAGCCTTGTATTGGCTTTTTTTGTTCACCTTTGGTTGTATTTTTTTTTTTTTTGCTTTTGCTGTGTTTGTAGCTCGGTTTTTATTAATATAATTTCTGTTTTGAAAAAAAAAATATTCAATAGAATGAATGATATAATTATCTTCTTCATTGGTTTGTCTTTAACTTCTATATCATCTTCAATAAATATCATAGCTTCTAATTCAGGCTCATCAAGTGAAAGATTAGTAATTTTTAATATTTTCATATCATCAAGAGACTCAAATCCATCTCAGAAATGAGAGAATCTTGCTTGCAACCGCGGAAGTAAATATGATACGTCTTTTTTTTTATTATTTCTTTTCGTTTTTCAACGGACACGCGTATTGGATACGTGTGTCCTTTTGAAATTAAATAGTATTTTAATTGGATACGGCTTTGGCGTATCCGACACGTATCGGTGGAGTATCGGAGGCGTATCCGTGTATCGATGTATCGGATACAGCACGCCTTCATAAATAGGTGTATCGGTGCAACATAGGTTTCCGACCACCGAGGAATCTACATTCTTTAACCTTGAGGACAAGGTTTATTTTAAAGGAGGGAGTATTGATGCGGGCCGCCGCCGAACGGCAGAGGGAGGGCCGGCGACCCCGGCGAGCTCGGAAGCGGCCGGAAAGGCGGGCCGCGTCGGCCGATCCGCCGAAGGATCGCGCGGAGGGAAGCGGGCGCGGAGCGTGACACGGAGCGGGGCGGGGGCTTTGACTTGAGCGGAACCGGTCCATTTCTGGACCGGTTTGGCTCGGGTCAGCCCTGAGCTGGGCGGTTCAGTTTGGGCAGCCCACTAGTGGGTTTGGTTTGGTCTTTTGCTTGCTATAAGTAGGGATTAAGGGGGGATTTCTAGGGTTATGCATGATTTGAGTTTTCTCTTAGCCTCCTTAGTTTCTTTCTCTTGTCTTTCTAGGGTTTGTAGTGGGAGACCTTGTCCTTCTCGAAGTGGACAAATTGTATCTTATTTCTCTTGGATTTTGAATGCAAATGTTCTTGTTCTTCCTCTCATCCCTCTTGTGTTGATTTTTTCTTGGATTTGGAGGAGAAATTTCATCTTGGAGGAAAATTAGGGCAAACCCTAATTTGTGAAACCTAAGGCGTATCATAATCCTTATGATACTGTGTTTTTAAGGTCAGTTGAAGCATCTGACCAGGTCAAAGATGTTGTGTTCATATTTGGATTATTACATAGCATTGTTGATGAGGTTGGAGAACATTTGGTTGTACAAGATGTGACAGATGATGCAAGTTCTTATAAGGCTGCAGATAACAAATTTATGGAGAAGAGGAAACATCTATACTGGACTACATGTGCTGCACATTGCATAGATCTGATTCTTAAGAAACTTGGGGAGCTACCTCAATATAAGAATG
The DNA here is from genome assembly GCA_016618105.1 of Dendrobium huoshanense. Classification (NCBI taxonomy): domain Eukaryota; kingdom Viridiplantae; phylum Streptophyta; class Magnoliopsida; order Asparagales; family Orchidaceae; genus Dendrobium; species Dendrobium huoshanense. Next base: position 65,029,713 of record CM028351.1, read on the forward strand.
CACTTACTAAATCAAAAAAAAATCAAGTTTATTTACAACCACTCTTAGGTTCTAGCTCTTATGAGGAAATTTTCAAAGAAATAAATTCTAAGGCAAACAACAACAAGATTTGTCACCGTTTACTTGACTTTAGAGAGCATGTTGGATGCTAAACAACCTTTGGAGGCTATATTCACATCTACATAGTGGTTGAGTTGTGTTTGGGCGAAGAAGACTGAGGGAAAAGAAATTAGAAAGATTGTTTTAAATGATAGATTTTGGCAAAGTATCTTATATGTCATTACAACCACTAGATCTTTTGTTCAAGTTTTAAGAATGGTGGATGCTGAGAAGAAGCCTGCAATGGGTTTCATCTATAATGTCATGGATGAAGCCAAAGAAATGATTGCCTCCAACTTAGGAGGCGAAGAGGGTAGCTTTAGGAAATTTTGGAATATTATTAATGATATGTGTGAGCTACAACTTCATCGGCACTTGTATGCAGCTGGTTATTACCTAAACCCTCAATATCAATATGTAGAGAACAAATCTACAAACCCTAAAATAATATTGGGATTGTATCATTGCATGAATCGGTTCATAAGTGATGCAACTTAAAAGATCAAATGTTGACATGTAATTGGTATCTTTTAGGAACAAAGTAGACTTTTTTGAATTACAACAAGCAAAGGATACAATTACCAAATAATATCCCGATAATTTTATTTAATGTTTTAAAATTTTATTTAAAAGTTATTTTTTTCGCACTAATTAAACTCTCTTATATAAATATTAGTTGAGTGGTGGATTCAATTTGGCGATGGGACTCCAGAATTGCAGTGTTTTGCTGTAAAAGTTTTGGGCTTGACATGCTCTTTTTTTGGATGTGAAAGAAATTGGAGTACCTATAACCAAGTTTATACAAATAGGAGAAATCGCTTGTCCACATTGAGAATGAATTCACTAGTCTACATTATGTACAATAGGAGACTCAGAGATAGGAATTTGAAAAAAAAAAAAGATTAATGGATGACCAGGATCCTTTGCTTTGCGAGGAGGTGGCATCTAATGATAAGTGGTTTGTAGATGATGAAGTTGAAGTGATGCCGTCTGAATTACAAGATGAAGATTTAAATGTTGATTTCTTTGATGGTCTTAAAGCATCTACATCCACCACAATTCAAGAACAAATCAAAAAATATATATAAATAATATAATTTTCTTAGACTTTTATTAGTGTATTACACTATTATTTATTTTGAGATTATTCAAAAATATTTAAGGAAGAGGAAGATGACTGATATTGAGAAAAAAATGACCTGAATGGGAGACATTGGACTCTATAGGAGAGGAGGAAGGGGAGAGAGCAGTTCATCATACTGATGATTCAAATGAAGACCCCCTTAGTGATGACAGTGCTGATGACTTATGAGTTCTTATGTGATATGTAATTACTATTTATTTTTGGAATTATATGTTAATGAAAAAAATACTGTGATTTGGGAAAAATGAAGTTTGAGTTGAACTATATTTCATATTGTCTTATTATTGGGATATTTTGATTTCACTTCATATCTTGTGCATTTTTATGTTTTATATATTATTTACTCATTAGTATATACAAAATTTATCATTTTATATTTACGCAATTCTTTGATTTTGAGGCTTACGCCTCGCCTCACGAACGAAAAACGCCTCAATACCCGATTACGCAATTTTAAACATTGGATTTGACCACCAACTCTTAGAGATTGTTGCACCTCCATAACTATGAGTTTAACATGAAACGTAAGAAGCCTTCCACATAACTCAGCCATTAGCTAAAATAAAAAATTAATCAGCAACTTTCTTTAATCAAGCAATACAAATCAATGATTAAGAAGAATTCAATCATAATCAAAAGATTAAAAAATAAATCTTTTGAAAAATATATCTTAACAATCCATCAATCAGAAGCCTAACCAGTTAAATAAACCAATGGTACCAAATCATAACATGGCAGCTACAACGTACAAAATAAAAAACAATGTTGAGTATAGGCCTTTTCTTCTTTACTAAACACATAAGAAACAATAAAATCAACCACAAGAATAGGTATGCCAATAATCAGACGCCTAAATCCAAAAAAAATCAAATGTGTGCATCCTGCTAAGTCATAGCATGGCAGCAAAAATTTTAATCTCCTATGGACAGTGTCAAACATAATCTCCCTCAAAACTACAACTCCAAACAGATAAATGAGAGAACTTAACAAAAAGAATAGCTTGTATTACCCAAGCAAACACAATAAGATTACAATAATGGAAAAACAGAAAACAAGTTTGACATTGTGTCTTTTTCCATGACCAAACTCTTACTTTCTCAATATTCATGCAGTCTTTGTTTTGATAAATGGTTAGAAAAACCATTGCTCGATGAACAATAACACCAAAAATGGTGGGAAAATAGAATATGAAGGTAATATCATAAAAGGTATGCAAATAGCTAACCTCTCCATTTCAGTCCTCAGTCGAGCTATAAACTAATTTATGTTACTATTAACAAGCCACTTGTTATTTCACTCAAAAAAAAATCTGAAGTTCTGAACCTTCATTTTAAAAATAAAATCTTTACCCCACATTAAAAAGCTGCTGGTGATTTCACTCATGTTTGATCAAAATCTTACTTTCCCAATTCCCAATATTCACGGAGTTTTTGTTTTGCTAAGTAGTCAGAAGAACGACCGTGCAGTGCTCTGAATTAACACAAAAAAATGATGGTAAATATAATTTAAAGGTACTATTATAAATTGTACAACAACAACATCAAGCCTTTATCCCACTACGTGGGGTCGGCTATATGAATCCTTTTTCTCCATTGTGTCCTATTAAAGGTCAAATTCTCGTTTAAATCTAATAAAGAAAGGTCATTCCTAATATTTTCTAACCAGGTCTTTTTAGGTCTGCCTCTACCTTTCTTAACATAAGTCAAATCTAATACTTCTACTCTCCTAACCAGGTCATTGGAAGGCTGCCATTTTATGTGACCAAACCATCTAAGGTGACTCTCTCTAATCTTATCTTCTACTGGAGCTACTCAAACCTTTTCACGTATATGCTCATTTCGTATCCTATCTCTAAGGGTAAAGCCACTCATCCACCTGAGCATCCTCATCTCTGCCACACTTAACTTAATATTATGCTTCTCTTTTAATGGCCAACATTCAGCACCATATAGCATTGCAGACCTCACTACCATCTTATAGAATTTTCCCTTAAGTTTGAGGGGTATTTTTCTATCACACAACAAGCCCGATGCATTCCTCCACTTCAACCATCCAACTTGAATTTTGCTGATAATATCCCCTTCTATTTCACCATCACTCTAAACAATAGATCCAAGATATTTAAAATGTGTACTCTTATTAATGACTTGATCGCCCAAAGTCACAATCCCCTCACTAGGTCTATTGTAAAACCCGAAAATGACGTTATTAGGTTGTCGCACGCTTTTCAAAGCACCGCGATGAGATTTAAGTGAGATTTTCAATGTTAACGAAATTCAACGGAAATAATTTTAGAAAATCCTACGTGAAATTTTGATCGTTTTGGTATATAACACTTATACCTAATTTAGCCAATTTTAGAAATTAAAATTTAACGAAGTCTCATGATACCAACTTTACCCCTAATCTAATAAAAGGCCAAATTCACTTAAGTGAGGGTATATGAGTAATTAGCAAACCCCAATTCCTCTTAATAGCATAACCTGAAACCCTCCTCTCCATTTCACGCGTGAACCGAGCGAACGAGCGGACGGGCAAACGGGCAGACGGGCAGACAGGAGGACGGGCGGACGGCTTGGGGGCGACGGGCTTCTCTCCGGCAACGATCTTCCGGTGAAAGTTTTAGGTCAAATCGAAGAGGACGACTAGAACGAAACCTTCTCAATCTCTAGATTTTTTAAAAAGAATTTTCAAGGGTTTTATAGATTTTTGTGTTTTTCTTCCAAATTTTGTTACGAAATCAATAGGGATGATTTAGGGAAGTAATTTAAGAGTAGAAATGAATTTTTCTCTCATTATTTTGAGTTTTGCAAGATTAGGGTTTTTCCTAATCTATGATTTTAAGCAAATCTTTTTACAAGTTTTGTTCCTTAGGGTATAAGAAATGCTTTAATAATGAAAATCTTGATTTTTAAGAAAAATTTTATTTTTTTTAATTTCCATAATTATTTTAATCCGAAAATTTAATTGATAGTTATATAAGTATGTTAAGGATCAATTTTGGTATAATATTTTGATGAAATTTGAGATTTATGAGTTTCCAAAATTTTAGATTTAATTAAATCCGAAAATTTATGTTTATTTAATTAAATATTCATTAAGTGTTGTAGGGTTTTGTTAAGGGAAAATGCCGGGTCTAGCATTAGACTTAGAATTAGTCTTAAGACTTAATGAAGTTTGGATTTATGTGACACGTTTGTATTATTCTTAGGTTGTGATCGTTAAAGTGTAAGGTGGAAGACTTGTGTCGAAGCGACGTGTTGTACTTGGTTTGAGGTAGGTGTTCATACTCCAGTTAAGTTTATAAGTGCTTAAAATTTTTATGCTTGAATGAAATTTCATGTATTTATTTTTATTGCTAATTAATGTTTTAAATTCAATGATTCTCCAAGTTCATGCCTATGCATTAATTGTTGGAAAGCATATGAACTATATGAAAAGCATTTGAGCATGAAAATATATGAGGCTTATGAAAAGAAATTGAACATAAATGAAAAGATTTAAATTGAATAACAATTTCATGTTGCATGTTGATCTGCAAGTGCCAAAATGGTAAGGTAAAGGGGCTTACAAAAGTCAAATGGTAATGGGGTTCTTCAAAGCCAAATGATAAAGGAAATGGCCAAAATTTGACTGCATACCTGATCAGTACGAATAAGGGTACTTCAGGGACGGGTGTTACATTTAGCATAAACATTATTACATTTGCATTACATATGAAAAAGGTGAAAGGAAAATGAAAAGAATGAAATGTTAAAGAAAGGAAAAAGGAAAAGTAAGATTGAAAGTTCAAGGATTATGACTTACAAAATGATATGAATTAATTTCTTATTATAAAAGTTTTTGTTATAAGCATCTTACGAAATTAACTGAGCTATGAATTACCTACTGAGCGTTGGCTCATTCTTTATTTGAAAATGTTTTTAAGGAGATAAGTGATGGTTGCACGACGACCATACATGTATCGTCGTAGGGGACCTCAAGAAGAAAGGTTCCTTTTTCTTTTATGATTTCAGTTTGAGTCTTTGAGTTTGTTCATGAGTAGTTTGTGAGTTTAAGTTTAAGTTTGGAGTTCATGTAATTGTGAGAGCTTATGTAATGTTGATGGTTTTAAAAGTTTTTTTTTTCAGTTGTGTGAGACAGTTGAACAGTTTGAAACATTTCAGTTTGATATCTTTTAGTGGCTCTTTCTTTAATGTTGGATGACATTTATATACTGATGTTAAATATATAATGAATTTGATTATGTTTTATATGCACTTCCGTACGACCGACTGTTCCCGCCCCGATTTTAACGGGCTAACCGGGCCGGGTCGTGACATCTATTACTACTAAAATTACACTCCATATATTCCGTTTTAGATCTACTCAAGCGAAAACCTTTAGTCTCTAATGTTGACCTCCATAATTCAAGTTTACTTTAAACTCCCTCTATAGTCTTATTAATAAGAAGAATATCATCAGCAAAAAGCATACACCAAGGTACATCCTCTTGCAAATGTCTAGTGAGAACATCCATGACTAAAGCAAAAAGATATGGGCTTAAGGCTGATCCTTGATGTAACCCAACCGAAATAAAAAAATACTTAGTCAAACCACCTTGTGTTTGAACAAAAGTAATCGCTCCTGCATACATATCTTTAATGATTTGAATATAAGCATTATTAACTCCTTTCTTTTCAAGAACTCTCCATAACACTTCTCTTGGAACTTTATCATATGCTTTTTCTAAATCAATAAATATCATATGTAGATCCTCCTCTTTTCTCTATATTTCTCCATCAAACCTCTTAATAAATGTATGGTTTCCATAGTCGACCTACCCAGCATGAATCCAAATTGATTTTGAGAAACATTAGTATCACGCCGCAACCTATGCTCCATAACTCGCTCCCATAGTTTTAAAGTATGACACATTAACTTAATTCCTCTATAATTCACACAATCTTGTGCATCACCTTTATTCTTAAAAATAGGAATTAACACACTCATTCCCCACTCATCTGGCATCTTTTTAGTCTTCAAAATAGTATTAAAAAGTTTAGTAAGCCAAGAAATACCTTCATCTCCTAAGCATTTCCACACCTCTATTGGAATATCATCAAGTCCAACAGTTTTTCCACCCTTCATTTTTTTAAAGCTTCTCTAACTTCGATTTTATTAATACGCTGATAAAAACAGAAATCTTTATTTTCATTTAGGGTGCTAAGATCACTATAGTTAATCTTATTTTCACAATTTTCATTAAAAAGTTTAGCAAAATATCTCATCCACCTCTATTGAATATCATTTTCTAAGAAAAATATTTTTTGATCTTGATCCTTAATATACTTCACTTGAACTAAATCCTTAGTATTCCTATCTCTTTGTTTGGCTAACTTATACATATATCTTTCTCCCTCCTTAGTATATAATCCATTATATAAATCACTAAAACCTAAGGTCTTTGCATCGCATATTCCTTTTTTAGATTCCTTACGATCTTTTTTATATCTCTCTCAATTATCATAATTTTTAAAATTAAACCAATTTTTATAACAAATCTTCTTATTCTTAATCTTTTCTTGCACATTTGGATTCCACCACCAACTATTTTTACTATTATGAGTTTTTTCCTTTGATACTCCAAGTACATCTTTTGCAATATTCTTAATATCACTAGCCACTTTATCCCACATAATATTAGCAACCTCATGCACAAATAAAATCTTAAGATCTAAAATCTTACTCTCAAAAATATTTTTGTTAATATTCTTTAAATGTCTCTATCTAATCCTAGAATATCGTTTTACTTTATTTTTTATTTCTGTCTCTTTAGCTTAAAGTTCAAAACTAATAATCGATGTTGGGTACATAAATTTTCGCTCGAAATAACTTTACAATCTTTGCAATCTAACCAATCTAATTTTCTTATAAGAAAATAGTCTATAAGAAAAATCATATTATAAGTGATGAGATGCTCATTCCTTTTCTTAAATAAGGTATTAGCAATTGAAAAATCATAAGCTAAACAAAAATCTAAAATGGTCTTGTCACCTTCATTTGTTGTTCCAAAATCATAGTCATCATGAATGCTTTTAAAATCCTCTACCTCTCTACCAACATGTCCATTTAAATCTCATCCAATAAAAACTCTTTATTCTAGAGGTATCTTTTGTAATAATTTTTTTAAGTCATTCCAAAATTTTAATTTAGAACTAATATTCAAACCTACTTGAGCAGCATAAGCACTTATAATATTAACAATCTTATCATCAACAACAATCTTTAAAACTATAATTCTATCTCCAATCCTATTAATTTTTATAACATTATCCTTCAAACTCTTATCTATAATAACTCCTACACCATTTCTAGTACGACTCCTACCCGAATACCAATATTTAAATCCTAAACTATCAATTTTCTTAGCCTTCTCTCCAACCCATTTAGTTTCCTAAATGCACAAAAATTTATTTTCCTATGAATCATAATATCTATTAATTCCAATAATTTTCCAGTAAGGGAACCTATATTCCAAGTTCTTATCCTAATTTTAATTTCATGGACTAGCTTCTTTGCCCACATCCGTCCTTGATGTGGGAACCCTTGCATATTTAACACTGCACCCGGGCGACGGTGCAGCAGCCCTTGCACACTTGTCACTGTATTCAGGCTATACAGCGCGCACTTCCAGGGGACGCCCTATTATAAACTATATGCAGACTTTTTCATTACAACCATCCAACAAGATATTAAATATCTACAGCACTATTAAAAACCCGCTAGAGATTTCACTCGAGCAAAAACCTCAACCCTTTATATTAAAAAAATAAAATTTCAACCTATCATTAATTTTGATATTTTTTTCTTAATCTTAAACATTGATTTAAAATCTTAGAACATGTGGGTGAAAGACGTCTTCAATCTGAACGCTCGTTAAAAATTCTTTTTCTAAATCTTATCAATAAATTTAAACTCTTGTTGTAGAAGATCTTGCGACAGTAAAAAATCTTGCAAGTAAAACAATGGAGAACTAGATAAGCAGAGAATTTTATCAATGATAAGGTTTTTGTAGAAGAGAAGGACACTGAATTTTCATCCTAAAGTTTGTGGAATACAGTCAATTTCAAGTGTAGTTCGTGATTCTCTTCCGTAGTTTTGAACCCTTTCCTCATATAACTTCTTATTCCTTCACATAGCTCCTCCATCACCTCATCTCTTAACCACTTTGCTCGCTGAAACAGAGATTATGCATATTTTTATAATATGGGAAGAAGTGTGGGAAAAATTCAAGGATATTCTTATTTCTAAAATATATTATCTAATTGCTTTATTTTCTTATTATTAGACTGGATGTGCATATTTTTAAGCAACCGGACAGACTAGCATTGATCATTTTTACAATTTTGTTCATTATTCAACAATTTGAGTTCTTCTATTTTCTAAGAAAAAGAAATAAATTGATGTTTAAAAAGCTAAAACAAGAAATTAAAGGTTTCCAGAATCTGCTTCATGAATCAAATGGGTTTGAACACTAAGCTGAACTGATATCTTATGATTTATTTCAAACCTCTGCATGTTTCTAAAATAAGAAATGATTGCTTTGCCGAGATGGTTAGCCAAAATCATTTGATGAATGTTATGGCAATCAGTCAAAAAGAGTGACCTATTATTTAATGCTTTCAAGTTCATGTAAAGGGATTATTTAGGGCCACCATGTCCTTCAACTCTCTTTTCCAGTAAGATACTTCAATTTACTTAGCACATCTCTTCTAGAATTGTGTTATTCATATTAATAATGTAATTGTTTTTTGAGGATTAAGATTTTGATATATCTTAAGAGATTTTGTTTCTACAGTCATGAGGTTTCTGTTGTTGATTCTTGCATTTAAAAGGTAAAGTGTAAATTATAAAACTTAAATAACAGCTCTTATTGGTCAAGGATCTTTGGTTCATCATATTTAATCAAAAGAAACATTTAGAAGTGGTATTCTTTAGATGATAATATTATTCATGATAAGTGTAGCACATTTGGCTCAATGCAACTTTATTTGATGTTGAAAAGGATTATTTTTCCCTATTCTTTTGTCATCAAGATTATGATAATCTAAATGGAATCAAATTTAAATATCTTTATTACCTCAATACAGTCTATTAATATTATTTAAACACCCTAATATGGAACAAAACATCAACACAACCCTCTTTTTTGAACATAGAACATAGAACATATTGAGGTAATATTCAAGCAATCATAGAACATAAAAAACAAACAGGGATCGAGGCAACCCTTAAAATTTATTTAGATTTAATTCAATTTCTATCATTTATCTTAAACTTAAAAAAACAACCTGAAATAGTCTCCTATTCGCATATGTGGATGAATAAAGAATTGGTGGAATAAGATCATAAGAAAAAACCTTTTATTAATTAAAATTACTTAACTAATCATAATAAACACTTAGATTGCCCATTTTCTCTTGTGAATAGTATCAGAAAAATAGAACAATGGATAGGGCAAATTGAGATCAACGAACTGCCAATCCTCCTTGCTGATCCCTAACTTTCTTCTCCACCCAACATTACGTCAATATGTTAATATGAACTCTTTAATTTAGGAGGCCATGAAACTAACTGTAATTGAGCAATGTCTCGGTCAGCTAAAATTACCTCTTAGGTAATGACAAGATAAAAAATATATTGACCTTCTATTCAAATAGCAATTTAAATTGTTTAAATAAAAATTTGGGTTTGCTCTCTATAAAGTTGCATGATAACTGATAAGCAATCAATAGCATTCCCATATTTTTCAAACTTCTTTTGTATATTTCAACTTAGCAAAGTCCATTTGATGCACGTGCATATTTACTGGTTTTTAAGGTTTCAAGAAGGGAGAAAACAATGAATGTTTTCTTCCTTCAACTAAGCATTATGCTAAAAGATATTGTTCATTAACCGGGAAGAGATTATACCAACAACGAAGGTAACATGAATGCTTTGCCCAAAAAAAAGGAATGCCTTAGTTAAAGATATATTGGATTCAAAAATATAAGCATCTGAGCCAATTTAAGCCGAACAAAAGGAGTTATGATGAGGAATACAAACTAACCCAAATCTAAGCTAACTATATTAAAAGAAAATGTTGACAGAAAAGCAATTTTAAAATGAATGATCTTATTGTGTTTCTTCCTTGAAGATAAATAGCAAGTTATTCATTTTTTATAGCATCTGATCATCTAAGTAGTATAGTTAGTCACATTATACTCAGTACTATCATTAAATTACATATTTTCTTAGTCCAAAAATTAAAACATAGATATCGAGCATAATTGATGTGGGGCATCATGATGCTAGTTATTCGTTGTCATCATGTTATTGAATCATAAGTTTATATTTGCTGTACCTAAGACCATCCTCATGTATGCATGAGTTGTTTACATCTATGATGAGGAATTATATGTTATTTTAAGTATTTGGTTCTATTCTTTTAAAATTGAGTTTGTGTGAATTAGATTAACAACTTGAATTAGGTAGCATAGCCATCATAGGTAGCCTCTGCTATTATAAGCTTCAGAGAGGAATTGATACACATCGGTCAAATATTTTGAAGAATTCTTCCTCCAAACAAACAAACTACTTCGCTACATATTCTATCAATCAGGTTCTAAAATAACTATCACTAGCAAATGAATTTTGAGCAACAGCATTATTCAGTTATTAATTCGATCAGGCTCTAAAACAATCCTCACTAGAAAAAATAGAAATTTGAGCAACATTATTATGCAGTCATAAATGGAGAGCAAATTTATGAGGATAACCAAATAGTTTTTAAATGTTAATTATTTTAATATCAAAGACTATAGAGAGAAGTAAAACCTCATTCAAGCGTGGAAGGATGCGCATGACTTCTGGACCTCTACTATCTATTCTTATGTTAGATCCTACCGCATCAGTAACATCTATGCTCTCTGTGCCCTTTAATTCCCAATTTCTAGCTTTGAAAGCAAATGGCTTTGAAGTGAGAGCTCCCACAGGACAGATATCTATCACATTTCCAGACAGCTCACTTGTCATAAGTTTCTCCACATATGTTCCAATTTCTTCTCCACTGCCCCGACCTAGCATTCCAAGATCCTGCACACCAGCAACCTCACTAGCAAATCTGACACACCTGCAAGAGATAGTAATGACAAATTTTATAAGTTGCTTAAGAAAATGCAGATATTGTGTCAGAATCCTAACATGGTCGGTATTTCTTTTAGCTATAAGCTCATTCACATAATGGTGGAAACATAATACAATAATCAGAGCACAACAAAATAATAAAAAATGATTTGATAAGGCAAGCAAAACAGCGCTTAAAAGCAATAACACTGCCACTTAACCAATAAAAAATAGATTCAGCTAATACTTTCTTTAAAGGACAATCCCATATACAACCATTCCAACTTATGTGTTCATGATTTAAAAACCAATACCAAATAAGCTAAAAACAGATAAATCAGTAAGAAATTTCATAAAGCAATTTGAAAGTGCGGGTCTCCTCAAAGTGCAAGTTGAAATGGATCAAAATTATGAGGAGATGTACAGCTAGATACAACAAGAATAAAGACAGGACAATTTTTACAGTAAAAAACACTAAGCCAATGCTCATCTGCATTGGCAAATCCCAGCAATTTGATGAAAGATGATAAGAGCAAGAGATATGGAAGGGCAAACAGGTCAGGACCTAGAAGAAGATAATATTCCATATCAAACCCAAGGAGATTACAACAGCTACAAAATATAAAACCTTGAAGCATCCGAAATATTTTACACCACCTTAGGAGGAGTTTCCATGCTTATTATAAAAACTGGCAGTGAATCCCATTACATCAATGTTTACTGAGGTCAGAATCCTAAAAGCATCAAAAAAGAATAAATTTAAATCTGCATCTAACTATATGTGGTACAAATAAAAACCAAGAAAAGTACATTTTTTTATAACAAAACAAAAAGACCCAAGCCTAGAGCAGAAAGCAATTACCTTGTGCACTGGATGCATCGAGTCATCACAGTCTTAACCAGTGGTCCAAGGTTCTTATCAACCACAGACCTCTTCATCTCTGTGAAACGACCACGGTCTGAACCAAATGCCATTGACTGGTCCTGCAAGTCACATTCCCCTCCCTGATCACAAATGGGACAGTCTAATGGATGGTTCATCAACAAGAACTCCATCACACCCTCCCTCGCCTTCTTCGCCACAGGAGTATTTGTCTTAATCTTCATTCCTTGGTTTAAAAAAGTTTAAAAAAATTGTTATGAAGCATTAAAATGTGAGGCCTTCAGCAAAGAAGAAAAAAAAAAACTTTTCCACTTTCTACCATTAAGGAAAATATAGGAAGCTGTGAGTGCATATTTCACTAGAACTAAGTAATAAACATAAGCAAATTGGCATAAGCTTATGAACCATAGGACTTCATAGGTTGCAAGATTTAGCCAAGATGTAGGCTCAATCTTGCCAAACAGTTTTTTAAGCCACAAAAATCATACTACCTTCTAAAATCTCATTTTAGGCCAAATCCCAACTTCAGAAAATCCTAGAGGGGGTAAAATTTGAGATATTTGCATGACTTCTCCTCAATGCATATGTTTTTCTCCTTCATTTAAACCTTAGATATTAAAAATATATGACAAAAAGTTTACCAGAATTTAACCAAATCTAACATCAATCATAACAAACAGTTTCCAGGACTTAACAACTACTGATTTTGCTAAATATGGATTTACAATATTTACTAAATCCTACTTGCAGCCAAAAAGCCCCTTAGCACTGTTCTACTGAAGTCCTTGCAAACAAAACAGAAGAACAAAATATGCTAGTCTTATTATACCAGTTAATTATATGCCAAAGGAATACTTTTGGTTCAGTTTTCTGTTCTACATCCTATAACTACAGGATAAAACAACGAACTATTTTCTTGAACCCTCTGGTTATCCTAAGATAACTTGCTTCTATTCTGATATTTGGATAAGAAAAAAATAAGAAAATTAAAATTTAAAAAAAAAAAACAAAAAAAACAAAAGTAATATATCCACGAACTTTTTTGAAAGCAGGATGAATGAAATATTCATGATAAACACAGAAATAAAAAATAGACAAATTCAGGTAATCTAAAATCCCAATTTTTTAACTTCATTGAGTTTTCTATCTGAGCGTAAAATAAACATCAAGATCAAAAAGAAAAAACAAATTTTAACAAAAAAATAATCGAATGAGACCTGGAAGAGCAGGCATTGCGCATGAAGCCACGGGCTTAGGCGATTTCTCGACCTCGACGAGGCACATCCTACAATTGCCAGCAATAGAGAGACGGCTATGGTAGCAGAAACGGGGGATATCGACGCCGGCAACCTCGCAGGCCTGCAAAACCGTCATCCCTTTGGGGATCTTCACCGGATAACCGTCCACAAACACCTCGATCGCATCTTCGGGATTCGGACACTCAATCCGCGCGCCGCCAACGGGAGTCCTCGGCCTGACCTCCGGCGTCGGAGCCGGCGCGGCTGCTGCCGCGGCCTCGGGATTGTGGCGGTCCGGGGTGGAGGAGATCCATCGGCATGCAACCCTAGAAGTAGAGAGGTTGGATCTGATGAGGGGGCGAGCACGATGTAGAGCTCGGAGAAAGCACATCTCGAGCGCGAGCGCTCTCTCTCTCTCTCTCTACGGATTGATTAAAGAACGAGCCTTTCGAACGCTGGAAACGATTCCCGGCACGGGTAGATGACCTTGCAGATCAACTTGGCTTACTGTTCTTAAAATTTTTTTTTAAAAGAAATTCATATTAATTAAAATATTTATTTTTTAAAGTGTAATACTTATTTTCAATGGATATGCATCAAATATATTAAAAAACTATTTTATTTGTTATGATATATTTTAAATGGATCAAAATACAATAATTATAATCTTTATAATTTCTTTTATTTTTTGGAATAAAATTGAGCATGATTATCCCTATTTTTCAAAAAAAAAATTCCTACGTGATTTGAGCGCTCAATTTAAAAATCATTCAATTTTATTGATTTCCAAATGAAAGGGATAACAAAAGTTTAAGTATATCAAATCTCACAAATTGTTAATATGCATTTATTTAATTCAAAAAAAATATCAAAAAATTTTATAAATGAGGAAAAGGAATGTGATACACTACGGATGTTTTCGACCAACAACCAAAATCAAATTTGTGCAATATCAACATTAAAAAAAGGTTTAATTATGTATAGTTTATATTTTGAGGAATTTAAATATATTATTTTATTTATATATTTGTTGTGTGCTTAAAAGTAATGACTAGATGAACATGCCACGTATATTCATATATTATAAGTTGAATGCAGCTCTTAAAAGACAATAAGATCTGAAAAAAAATACAGGACCTAGCTTGACTGAAATAATTTCACTAGTGTTTATCATATATTACAAATGATACTCTTCTCCATAATCAAGGAATGTGCTAATACAAAGTCTCAGATATGAATTATGGATGATGCAGTAAATGGAGGAAGTTGGAGGAGCCTTGAGGCATTAAACTTGTTGTGATTTGTGAATCAACCTTATTAAACGATGGCTTGCGTTGATGTTGTTGGCAAAGGCAATTAACAAAGTTGACAAACATTGGCATTGTTGTAAATTGTAAACAACATGCATCGGTCCTATAAGTACACGAAAATCTAAGATCATTTGATGCTTTAATAATAATATTTTAACAATACTTAGGCTTCATTTGGGACGGCTTTCGTATTGCTTATTAAAGCAACTTTTTAGTATAAAAATTTTGATTTGCGCTCATTCGGAGTTGGATCCGATCATCAATAATGTCATTAGATTCATGTCATTGAGACATTCATAATGATTATAAGTTTGATGATATTAGAGCTTAGATGTTTCTAAGGCTTCGTTTGGGATGACTTTCTTACTGCTTCTTAAAACATATTTTTAGTACAAAAGTTAAATTTTTTGTACTCAAAAGTTGCATTAAAAGCAGTAAAAAAATCGTCCCAAATGAAACCTAAATCTAAATTTAAAACAATTTAATTAAAATCTTACATCAAAATTTGTGCTTAATCATGAACATTTTTTATCCCATATCAACACATAATGTTATTTTTATGTTATATTACAAAATATTTATTTAGTTATAACATCACTCAAATTTTTTAACTACAACAAAAATACCACTCCATATTTCTCCTTTCATTAGAGAGATGAAGTCTCCATTGATGCAATGGACCAGAGCTCAATTAAAATGAATGTTATTATTAAAATATGATGTAATGTTCCTGTGCTTGAGACCCAATCGAGAGCTCCATTGGAGTTGCAGAGTCATCATCGTCATCGTTTCCTTCTCTTCTCAGTCGTCCTCAGCGTTAGAACTGCATGGATAGTTAGACTTCACTGAGGTGCCATTAGATGAATCCGAGAACTTCGCACAGAGGAAGAAGCAAGCACCCAAAATGGTGATGAATTAAGATTTTTGAAAATTTTAATGAATTAGATATAAGTAATTTAGAATTAAAGATTGGCAACTCAATACCAAATATAATATAAAAAACTTAGCAGAGTGATCATAGTAACTATCACAAGGTAAACAAATAAGTGCAAGAAATTTAAACAAAAACAGACAACATATGCAGAGATTTTTTATGTGGTTCGGTCAACTCTAATGCCTATGTTCCTGCCTAGCCAACCCAATGTAGGATTGAGCTACCAAAAATTCAATATAATACAACCTACGTACTCGTTTATCCAAGTGAGTACAACCTAAAACTACGAGTCAATTTGGGATGGTAACAGCTTTTTGTAAATGTGGTTATACAGATATTGTGTGTTGGGGAATTAAACCGCGTAGCGAACACAAACAAGAAATAGAAAATTGCAGTGACAATAAAGAACAACATTATTTAACGTCAAAAAACTCAAATCCGAGAAAAAAAAAACATAGCCATACCACACCAAGAAATTCAAAATGAAAATTTGGGAGAAATAATACAAAACTTTCTTCTCTTTTACTCTCTCCTTATCTCTAATCACTCTTGCACCATTCCCTCAAGAACAAACAAAGAGAAACTAAAATAAACTACCAAGTGTTGCAAGCCTCATGAAAAATGAGAAAGAATATTGCCTATCCTTCCTCGTAACACGCGACATTCAACTCTCTATCTTTAGTATGTCTAACAATGCCACAATGCTAGGGTCTAGAGCTCTGTAGTGCTTCATAGCAGCGCCGCAGCACCGGGGTCTGAAGCACTACAACGCTACAATCTCTATATGTCTCCAAGAAAATTATACAGCACCGCATCGCTTGGGTACACAACACTGTAGCGTTTGGGTACACAACATTATAGCACTAGGGTATATAGTTCCACAGTTGCAAGGAAAAATATTTCTCGTAATAAGCGCTCGAACCCAAGCAGGGTGATGACCCCCCTGTGGACCTCCGAAAGAACACCAC
>CM028351.1:65046934-65196892 GCA_016618105.1 Dendrobium huoshanense
AGAGGAGAGAGAGAAGAAGAGAGAGAGAGAAGAGAGAGAGAGAGAGAGAATCAAAATAACTCCTTGTGGTGGTGATTGGTGTTACTCTCATTTGGAAGTCAAAGATAATTTTCTAACTTGGATTGGACATGTAAATTGTCAGGTTCAAGTTAACTTGCCAGGATTCTGATCAGTTCTTAGTAGGCTGACAGAATCAGAAAAGATTTTGATCGAGTTCGACTAGATTAAAATTTGAAATTTATTCGTTTGAATAGAGGATTCTTTTTCACAAATAAAAATTGAAATCATAATATAATCATTGATTGATATATCTAGGAGTGTCAATATTTAACACGACCTGAATACATGACTCGAACCCAACCTAAAAATTCCGGATTAGGGTCAACCTGAACCCAAAACGGATCGGGTTTGGGTTTAGCAAATCGACCAATTTCAAAAATCGTGTCGGGTTCTGGTTGACCCAGTAACCTGAAATTGACTCGAAAACTCATTTTTTGAACTAGAAAACCTAGATTGACCTGTTTAGACTAGCTTTTGACTAGAAAATCAGAGATTGACACGCTTTTTGACCAAAAAATTAGCAAATTTTTGTTCGTCCTGGGACATTCAGGTCGTGTCGGATTGACCTGGGTCGAAGCGGGTCGAGTTGGGGTCTGAAAAACTGACCTGTTTGCCAAAACTAGTCGGATTCGGGTTGACTTGAATAGTGCCGGGTCAGTTTCGGATTCGACCCGAACCCAACTAGTAACTTGAAATTGACACCCCTATATATATATATCCTTACATTTATATGATGTTGATTCATGCAATGCAGAGTCGATACTAAGGCTTCATTTGTAATGGTTTTCTTATTACTTCTTAAAACAATTTTTTAGTATAAAAATTTTAGTTATTTAAAGAAGCAGTAAGAAAGCCGTCCCAAATGAAGCCTACGACAGCTTTCTGACTGCTTTTTAAACCTGTTCTAAACAAAACCTAATTTTCAAATTGGGCTTAATTAGTAAATAGATTGTAACACTAATCTTTGAATAAAAAAATTATTGTGAAAAAGGCCAAAAAAAGAAAAAGAAAAAAAAAAAAAAACATTAGGTAGAATTACATTAGAAGCAACTTGTAATTATAAAGATTTATTCCACCATCAATAGATCTATCTCTTTTATTAGCACAAGTAAATATAATAGCATATTTAAAATGATGAGTATAATGAATTATTTTATATGATATATGATAGAGCATTTATTCAGTCAAAAGATGAACAAAATCATGACCATTAAAATATAGCAACAATAAAAGTGTATCAGAGAGTCCATTCAACAAAGCAGATAAAAAAGTCATAAATTTCATCCCAACATCTGAACTTCAAGCTTAAGGTAAGATCAGTTTTAGTCTTTGTTTGAGATAGCTTCTTTACTGCTTTATAAAACAGTTTTTTAGTACAAAAATTTTTTGAACTTGAAAATTTTGTACAAAAAAATTACAATGCAATTTTGTACAAGAGGTTGCATCACTTCAAATACTTAAATTTGATGGTGCATCCCTACTATCTTCTAATGATATGATGTAGAGATAACTACAAGAGAATTTAAACAAAAAATTTTAATATTATACACAGTTACATGTTCTTCTCAAATCAATACATGTCAGAGTCACCCCATAATTTAGGTTTGTTTGAGATAATTTTCTTACTGTTTTTTAAAGTAGCTTTTTAGTACAAAAAATTAAATTTTTACCAAAACACTGCTTTAGAAAGCAACAAAAAACCGCCCCAAATGAAGCCTTATGTTTCATTTGGGACGACTTTTTTATTATTTTTTTAAAACAACTTTTTAGTTTTAAAATTTAAATTTTTATACTAAAAAACTGCTTTAAGCAGCAATAAGAAAGTCGTCCCAAACGAAGTCTTAACCATTATGGGCAAGCTTTAGGCATTAATTAAACCTATACATGATTGTCATATAGCTAAACCCATCTAATCTAAGATTAATATGATATTCTTCTAAGCAAGTATTCTAATGAAGAAATTGTTATTGATATGACCACAAAAAGATTTGAAAACAATTGTAAATCTTTAGTCTATTAAGAGGATTATCCATTGGCCATAGATAGGGCCTCTAATTTTTGGATTTATTCAGAAGATTTATTTATTAAAGAGAGGCCAATACAAAAAATAATTTAAAAGCTATTTTAAAGTACCTAAAATATCAATTATTATTTAAACTCAATGAAGAGCTTCTTGTTTTTGGTCTTGATTTGATTATTGATATATGAGGGAGTCATGTGGTCTTAATAATAGATGTAACTTATTTGATTGTTCTATTTTTTTTGAGGGGATTGCATCACTTCAAATGGATCTTTTGCTCAAAGTTGATAGAGTGAAATAATGAGTTCTTAGAAAATTTAAAATCTCTTTATTTTTGTGTGTAAAAGTTGGAGTTTATGGAGTGGAAAATAATTGATTGTAATTAATTATAATTTTGGACATAGATCATAGCAATCATTTTATAGAAGAAGATTGAAATTATCACATTAGACAAAGATCATAGCATAATTAATAAGTATGGAAATAAATTATATAAATTGAATTACACTTTCTTTAATTTGAAATTTGAAATAAAATAAAATATATTTGGTATTTTTAAAAATATGTTAATTTTATTTATTTATTCGATGGTGGTGGTGGCAATCTATCTAGAATAGCGACAATGATTAATTTGATAATGACTGTGACATTGCGCTCCAAAGACGGTAGGATGATAGTAATAATAGTGGTGATAGCGACGATCAACAATTGTGGCGACTGCCTGCAAGCAAATTTAAATAAAATAATAAAAGATTTTTAAATTGATACATCACTAGAAAATACATACCATTAAGCTTGGATTTGGATATAAATGTTTCAATTAGAAGCTTTTAGAATCAAAATCAAAATCAACCTAACTATATTATCAACAAACTTATAGTCAAATTGTCTATTTTGTATATTAATTTAATGAGCCTAAGGCAACCTAATTTTGGTGTCATTAAAGCACTAAATTACTTTGAAAATATTAAATACTCTAAGGGGAATGGGGGATCATTATAAGTTATCTAATGGAGTATTTGAGATTTTAGCAATATTATTAAAAATATTATAACAAAACATTTATAAATAGTCCGATGTTCCGCACATTTGAGGGGACATAGTCCAAATTACAAAATGGATTCCATAAGAGAAAATTTTGATCTTTTGTTTATCAACATTTCTAAATTCTACCCCTATACAATAAGGTCAATGCCCATAGATGATAATAGTATTGGTGCTCATTGTCACAAATAACTTTTGATGCTAACTATCACTAATAACATTGATAGTGGTCGTCATCAATAACAGCCAAACCAAGCTTGATGCTTGCCATCACCATAAAAGCTGGCAACTACCATTGTTACCATGGATGAAGCCCTCATATGCTATTAAGACCAATGCTTGTAGTTAACAATAATGCCGGCATTCGCCATTTCCACAAGCTAGGTGAATGGCTGCCTTCTTGGTTGTTGGTTTCCCCTTTTATAAGGAGAACGATTGAATAGTTCGTCAATGATCTCTTAATGATATCATTAAGTCTTCAAGGCTCATTCTTCTTTTATCATGAAAGTTATCTTTCTCCATCATATTTATTATATTAGATGCCAATGTCTTCCTTAATTGCAGAAAGGGACACCCTTTGAAACCTATAATTAACATTAATACTGAAATAATTTTGAGATTTTTCACATAAAAACCTCACTTCTATGAGTCACACCCATTAATGCATGTTGGATTTTCGCACAATACTAAAATGATAAATTCTCTCCATTGTTGTAAATATTTTTGCATGCAATAGAAATAAAGCTATTAAAATTAAGAAATGAAGCTTAAATCAACAACTAAATAATTACCTTAAAAATGAATAACCTATTTATAATTTAGAGCCAAATCTTAAATAAATGTTTAAATATAACATTTTTTTTTGCATTCATTATGATTTCTTTTGAGACAGCTTTTTTATTACTTTTTAAAACAATTTTTTAGTACACAAAATATTCGAACAAGAAAATTTTATACTAAAAATTCGTTTTAGGAAGCAGTAAGAAATTTGCTCCATACAAAGCCTATATTTAAACTTATTTCGTTTTAAAAAATAATTAAATATAACACATCCATCATATACTTTGTAAGTGAAACGAATAGATCTATGTTATTAAACTCTTTGAATTTAATCAAATATAATAAATCTTCATAGATAAAATCAAGAAAAAAAATATTTCAAAATATTTTAATTAAATTTTAATGAATTTCACATTAGAATAACCTTCAAATATTTTAAATTATTTAATTAAATTCAAATAATTTTTTTTTAAATTAAATTAATTTATGATACAAATTAAATCGATTAAAATTAAATTATTCAATTCAATTTTCTATATCAAATTAAAAACAAGTAAACTTTAGTTTAGATAATATCCAATCATTTAAAATTTAGGCCATAAATTAAAAGTGAAACTTTTTTAATAATAAATTCAATATTATGAAAGTGTGACATTTACAAAATATTTTGATTTGATTGATATTATTAACAATAATTGAAACCCAATGAACGTCTCCACGTGAGGTCTTACACTTAATAGTTAATAACGACGTTCTTAAAAGATAAATTTATATATATTTTGCAATATAAAATTATTTACATCTCAATCTTAGCTGCCTTTTGAATGAATGATAGTCTTTTAACTTATCCGGATGAGTCGTGAAATGAGTAATTGATTTAGGCTACCTTTCGAAGTAATTTTTTTAAAATAAAATTTTTAGTTTAATTTTTTTTTTTAAAAAATTATTTTTGTTGTAGGCTAGAATATACACGGCGATAGAGTTAGAATACTACGTCTTAGCATTGCACGAATACCCAGCTCACACACAGAGAATACAAGATTTTTATGTGAAAAGCCCTGGAAAAAGGGAATAACCACGGGGCCTGGCCTAGTTGAAAATGATTCCACTAGAACTTGAGTTGGTTATAATGGGCTCACTCGCCTCCAAGGGCGATCAGATTACAAATAATAACTGTATGACATAAGTCTGGGTGTCAGGTGATGGTCCGGCAAAAACTTCAGGCCTCAGGTGGTGGTCTGGCAAAAATTCGGGCCTTAAGTGTTGGTCTGGTGAAGGCGAGGGCCTCAGATGGTCATCCGACAATGACGAGGGACTTAGGTGATGGTCCGGCGAAGGCGAGGGCCTTAGGTGGTGGTCCGGCGAAACTCCGGCGGTGGTCGGCGAAACTCCGGCGGTGGTCGGCGAAACTCTGGCGGTGGTCGAGGAGGAGCTTCTTCCTTCTCTTCTCTTCTTCTCTTCTTGCTTGGATCCCCTTTTAAGAGAAATGAGAGGTCTATTTATTGATTTTTGGAGTGACATGTCCCGTAAATAGGTGAGAGATCAAGGGTAAATGGGGAGTTGTTAGAAGGACAGTTGATGTTGAATCCATTGATCATGGACCATTTGATGGATATTTGAATGCCTTCATGATATCAGATTTTGGTGATCTTGGGCTCGTTGGATTCATCTTGTCGAGCCGCTCGATCTGACTACAAGCATGTTATGTTTGGAAACTGTTTGACAATCCAAATTGTGGTTCGAACCATCCAATAGTGCTTCTAACCCTTGATTTGGACCCGTTTGGGCTTGGACTGGGTTGAATTTGGTGTCATTGGGTTTGTATTCTCGAGACGCTCAGTTTGACAATAAGATTACTGAAATCAGAGTTCGGATAGTCCCAATTTTAATTTTGAAAGCTTCCAACTTGATTTTGCATCGAGATTCGTGCCCGTTCAAGATAATTTTTTGATGACATATTAGTTGCCCCCTATTTTTTGATGTCGAAGCTCTAGAAGTCCAAAAATATACGTCGTAGCCCATGGGAAACTTTTTGGGTGATTTAAAATTCGAACGTAGTCCAATTGTGGGCGTAGAGGTCTTGAATCACTTTAAAAATATTAAAATTGAGTCAAGAACATTGAAAAATGGTTTTGGGGACGCAAAAAATATCCTATTTGCCCTTTTTGGGGCAAAATCGGACCCATAAATGAAACTAGACGGTCCTGCTGCCGCTGTACCGCTGTTGCGTTGCCCCCCCCCCCCCCCCCCCCCCCCCCCCCCCCCCCCCCTCCCCCTCGTGGCCCATGTGTCAGTAGGCCTGCTGCCCGCGGTTTTGGCAAATGCCTGCGGTTTGCTGACCGTCGGCCAAATTACTGGCAATTTATATATATATATTCTTTTATTTTTTTTATAAATGATCAAAATGCCCCTCCTCCAACTATAAATTGCCCCTTGGGCCTTAAAAATTTGCACCATTTCTTCTCCCTCTATTCTTTTGAGCCAGGCATTCCCTTAGCCTTGTCTAGGCCCAAAGCCCCTCTTTGTACAAAAAGGATCAAAGAACCCCCTTTCTCCCCCCAACGCCCTCCCTCTCTTCTTTCAATTGAGGCCTTTCCTTGGCACTGTACGGGTGATATCCCTCGTCCAGGCACAAGGACCCTCTCTTTGCAAGAAAAATCGGAGATCCCCTCTTTTCCCCTTAATGCCCTTCCTTACGCAGGAGAAATGTCGGGTGTCCGCCTTCTGTCAAGAGATCCTGTGATTTGGGGAGATGCGATTGCACCGTATAATTGTGAGTGGAGGCCAAATAAGGAAGCGAGGGTAGACGAGACAACATCAACTGTTATGAGCGACTTCCTAATCCTTTTCCGTAAAAATTTTCACTTTCCGAATGACGTGGTGACGATTGTTCCCAAGAGGTCTGATTGGGCTAGCATTCCTCCTCCTGGGTACTTGATTGTTTCTGAGACTAGCTTGCGAGCGGGGTTACGCTTTCCACCTCCTGCTGAGCTGATCAAAATTTTACGGCGGTGTCGGGTGAACCTTTCTCAATTTTTATATAGAGCCATGTCGATGATTATGGGATTGATTGTGATCTTTAGGGATCGAGGAGTTACTCTGACGCTTGAGTACCTTCTACGGATGGGTTGACTCACTTGTGATACGCATGGGTGCGTAACATTCAGATCCAAATGATTGGATTTTCATACCTGTGATCCTTCAAAAAGCTGGGTAGTTCATTTTTCTTTTGGAAAAATGATTGGGGCTTGATGGAGAAGTGGGGGAAAATAAAAATTTGCTAGTCCATCTGCATGTCGGTGAAGATGACATAATGTGGATCCTCAAGGTTCTCGACATCGAATATCTTATGTATGAGGTTCATTACATGAATAGATACATAGAGGAAGAGTTCTTAATCAATGTCGGGCTATCGTTTCATGTTGGGAGGTCGGATGCAAGGATGTTGAAGCCAACTTCTAAGGTTCTTGAGCCCCCTGCCCCAGCTTCAAAGGTGGCTCCTAAACAACCGGTAAGAGGTGAAGACTGTTGACCTCATTTTTGTATGAGGTCACTTGGATTATTCTTGATCCTAAATTAATTTAATTTTCAAATTAATTCAAATTTTAGCATCCTCCTAGAAAATTTCAAACATTAATCGATCAACCCTGGAGAATGCCACCTGATATTTTTAAATGTTGGGGAGGCTCTTCAGGAAGTACCATGCCAGATGAGTGTCAAATTTAAAGTTAATAAAAAGTCTTTGAATTTCCTGGATTTAAGAAATTTCTTAATTCAAAATCAAACATTTGAAACTCTCAAAATTCATTCTTAAAAATCAAATTCAAACTTCAAAATTCAAAAAAATCAAATCAATTAAAAAAATTCTCAAATTCCAAATTTCAAAATTTAAGCCCGATCCGCTGTGTAGAGCAAGTTTCCTCTACATACGATCAATTTAAACTCGATCCTCTGCGTGGAGCAAGTTTCCTCCACATATGATCATCCAGACCCGGTTCTTTGTGTAGAGCAAGTTTCCTTTCCACAAGACCGCCCGTTAGTGGTGGAGCATGCCCTCTGTGGCACCACCCTAACATTTGAGTTAAAAACGATTAGTGATGGAGCGTGCCCTTCGTGGCGCCATCCTAATTCGTATCCGTTAGTGATGGAGCATGCCCTCTGTGGCACCATCCTAACATTTGAGTTAAAAACGATTAGTGATGGAGCGTGCCCTTCGTGGCGCCATCCTAATTCGTACCCGTTAGTGGTGGAGCATGCCCTCTGTGGCACCACCCTAACATTTGAGTTAAAAACGATTAGTGATGGAGCGTGCCCTTCGTGGCGCCATCCTAATTCGTACCCGTTAGTGGTGGAGCATGCCCTCTGTGGCACCACCCTAACATTTGAGTTAAAAACGATTAGTGATGGAGCGTGCCCTTCGTGGCGCCATCCTAATTCGTACCCGTTAGTGGTGGAGCATGCCCTCTGTGGCACCACTCTAACATTTGAGTTAAAAACGATTAGTGGTGGAGCGTGCCCTTCGTGGCGCCATCCTAATTCGTATCCGTTAGTGGTGGAGCATGCCCTCTGTGGCACCATCCTAACATTTGAATTAAATGGTTAGTGGTAGAGCATGCCCTTCGTGGCACTACCCTAATTCAAATCTTGATTTCCTAGGGATGAATTTTTCATTCCCTTAGGATTAAAATTCCACACTTGATCTTTAATCCCGGTCAACACCAATATGTGCAATAGAACTTCGCTCTCTTACACATATTGGGGGTCCATTTGTTGACCTCATTTTTGTATGAGGTCACTTGGATTATTCTTGATCCTAAATTAATTTAATTTTCAAATTAATTCAAATTTTAGCATCCTCCTAGAATCCTGACCCTAGGATCTATGCTAGGATTATTCTAGAGTTTAGACCCTAGGAGCTACTCTAGATCCTAAACTTCTTCTAGACTCCAAGTTCTAGGAATTTCTTAGGCTCTAGGATTCTTCTAGATTCCTAATTTTAAGTTCTATTCAAACCTTAGGATCTACCTAGATCTTAGGTCAATTAAGCCAAATTCAAGGTCCAAGGGTTTTGTCCCAAAGGCCTTTTCCGTTGAATTTTCGAACACTTTGAAACCTAGTCAAATGACCTCCGATTCAGAGTCTGTCAGTTGCATACTGATAGGACATGTCTCTGGAGGCAACCCTCCAAATTTGAGCCCATTCTGAGGTCTCTAACCCCAGAAACTTAATTAAAATCCATAGGCTGCAAAACCTTCAAATATTTACAGCCTATGCCACTAGACCTGTCACTTTGAAGATTCTGACCTTAGAGCCTTCACCAAAGCCTCTAGTCACTTCTAGACCTTTAATCTTAATATGTTGAACATTAAACTGCATTTTGGTTGATCCATTTTGACCCCCAGTTGACCAGGGGTCAAAATGACCAAAATACCCCTTAAGGACTCAAATGGTGATTTCAAACCAAATGAACTCCGAATTGAATGCAATCACTTGCAGCAAGTTTCAAATGTCATTTCAAACCTATTGGACCCATTCCCAGGCCTTGGGTCAACCTAGTTGACCAAGTCAACCTAGTTGACCCAAATGGCCCTTTAAGGGTCCAAACAGGTGTTTTGAACCAAATGACCTCCTTAGACCCTGGGATCACATCCAATAGACTCAAAATGTTAATTTGAATTGATTGAACCCGTTTCCAAATCTAGGACCCACCTGGTTGACTCAGTCAACCTAGCTTGACCAAAATCAACCCTTAAGCCCTTTCACTTTGAATTAAATTCCAAATGGTTGTAAATCTTTGTCAAACCCTTTCAAGGCTATTTTAATTAATCTCTCAAATAGTTTTGGTTGCCACCTCACCTTGAGTTGACCAGTTGACTGGTCAACATGGTCAACAAACCCTTTTAAGAGGCTTAAGTGACCAAATGGCTTAACTCAAGCTAGCCTACTTCTCCAAACTTTCTCAACCAGCACTCAAGGGTTTCCCACAAGCCACCTAGGCAGTCAAACTGACTGTTGACCAGTCAAACTGTTCAACAAACCTTTAAAACTCATTTAAAATGATTAAGTTCATATGTTTAAGTTAATCCTTTCAAATCCACTCCATTCAAAATCCTTCCAGCAAATCAAGACATCTCCATATGCCAACTCACAAGCCCATGTGGCATATTGACCAGTCAAACTGTCAAACCAAGCTTAGGAAGTGGTCAAACCCGGTTAAAACTATTCTTAAACTTAATTCACTTTAGTTCAAATTAATCCAGCTGTTTAAACAACCTCTAGAAGCTTCTTAGGGCCCATCCTAGCCCTTGGATCAGGATCAAATGATCCATATGCTCTCCACATGGATGCAAGAGGACAAGGGACACTTTCCACATAGGTTGTCCTCTTGTCCTTGATTCCATCTGCTCCCACCAACCCCCTGGACAGATGTCACTCATCTGGGAGCCTAACCAAACAATCTTAGCCGTCCAATAGATCTAGGGCAGCTTGAATAGGGTAGAATCTCATTTTGAGCCTCATTCTTGATCTAGCTCTCTATCTCTCCATTCAAGCCCTCCCAGACCTCATACTCTTCTCGTTTGAGCGTTCCAGACCTCATTCCACATTTTCCCAGCTCAATCCAGCCGGTTAAAACTCGCCGGAGGCTGGATTCCGACGAGCTTGAGCCACTACCCGTCCAAGCTGATTTGCGGCTGATCTAGGGACTTTCAAGTTGTGGTGTCTTCAGCAAATTTAATCGTGGACAGACTACAATTTCAGAGAACTAAAGATCTTCTGAATCCACTGGTTGGATTGAGGTAAAAGCTCAACCCTAGCTTAAGACACATAGAGTTAATTAACATTTTATTAAGCTCTTATTTAATATTTTGAACATATCCCCAAAAATTCTGTTCATTTAAGCAATCCAGGTTTAAATTTTTACTTAATTTGATCAAGCGTATTGAGAGAACGAACTGATTTTCTAGTTTAGGGTCTCGGTCCGGCTCGTGCATGGACCCTGCGTGTTCCGGACCGTTGATTTCATGATCAACGGTCGGGATCATGGCATTCCGTGTATTGTCCTACCGCGGGAGTCTTCCAGGGGATCGAAACCCCGTATGGCGCAATCTCGGCCTTTGATCCGAACCGCGGGATCGAGATCTAGCCGTCTGATCCTCCTCCGCGAGATCAGACCGCCTGTTCTCATCCAGACCGTTGGTTTAAGAGGCGCTCGATCGGACGGCTACTGTGCCGAGCAGACGTGGATAAGTCATTTCCGCGTGGACCCCAGCCGCCGCCGCGCGGTCTGACTCTGCGAACGAGAGGCCGCCACGTGGCCTTTCCGCCGCCAAACCATTAAATGATTTAAAATATTAATTTTAAATCATTTAAAAATCCGATTTTCTTTCAAAAATTATATAAAATTAATTAAAAATCAGAAAAATTATTATTTTATATCAAAGTATTCAGAAAATTAAATCCTTTTACTTGAATTTAAAATTATTTTAAAATATTAAATATATTTTATATAATTTTAAACACTTAATTTTAAATACTTAACTAGTATTTAATTAAACTTTTTTATTTTTTTTAATATTAAGATATATGTTTTAAAATATGTTAAGTAATTCAATATTGATTTTAAAATTAGTTTGATTTGAAATTAAGTTTAATTTAATTTGTTATATATATATAGTAATTCATTATTTAAATGTTACTTAATACTTAATGAAAATTAAGCTTAACTAATTTTGAAAATTTCAAACAAAATTACTTGTATAATTAAAAATAAATGAATTCCAGACAATTGATGAAGTATTAATTTAATTTGATTTTAGAATTATTTTAATGATTAATTAATTTTAACTTTTTTTTAAGCGTATTAATTAATGTTAAACTTTAAAAATTTGAGAGAAATTTATTTTAAATCATAAAATTATAAGTAATATATCAAAATTCTTGAAATTCAAAATACTCTAACTTAACATTAATTTTAGGATTAAAATATTCATTTATCTTGTTTTATTTAAATTATTTGAATATATTAATATTTGAGTGATATTTAATTAAATATTATATTAATTACTTTAAAGTTTAAAAAAAAAATTATTATTTTCTAATAACATCAAAATCAGTGGATCTCCATGCTCTTTAAAATTTATTTTAATAATATTTTTAATTATTTTATTTTAAAATATATATTTACATATATAGGATTAAATATATTAATATATTTTCAAATATATTTTAAAAAATATATATATTTAAATCTTATAAGTTTTAGAGATCCTTTGGAATTTTAAGCATGGATTGAATACATGAATGGAATTTATGGGGAATTGTTTAGTGAATAATTGCATGTTAATTGTTCACTAATCACGTTATTATTCATCTTAATTAATGTTAGTTCTTGCATGTTTAGGTTGTGCACCCACCACTTAGATTTAGGCTCTCCTAGATTTAGGATTTGTTTGGTGTGATTGTATATTGCTCTTTATGTTGTCCAAGGGTTAGTTAAAACTTTGATTTTAACCTATTTTAACTTAGTGTCATTAAGGACAATAATTAAGGACTTTGATTAGACAACTTAGAAAATGCATTGTGGTTAGGATACATCCCATTTAAACTTGAAATTTGAACCACTTGAACTTAGTGACATTCTCAGCCTTAGGGAATTTTCTTACTGATTTTTGAATTCATTAAGCTTCTTAATTAACTTAATCAAAATTAAGCCTTAATTAAGTCTTAAAACCTTCCAGAAAATGTAATAAATCCATTTTAAATCCAAAAATTATGACCAACCCCTCTAACTGATCATAATTGAACCCTTAATCATTGAAAATTGAAATCAACTTAATTTGACAGCAGATTAAGTCTTAATTTAATTTTAAATGAAGTTGAATATTTTATTAATATAATTAATTAAAAATTATTAAAAATTCCAAAACTTTCCCAAACACTTGGGAATCTCTCCTTAGGTCATTCCTGACCTTTGGAGCTGATTTCAAGGAGTTAGGAGCTCATTTGGAGCAAAACCACAAAAAGGGCCTTTAATTAAGGATTTTTTTAATAATTCATTAAATACCTCAAATTTCAAATCTTCATAACTAATTCAAGAAAAATCCAAATTGAACAAACTCACTTGCATTCAACTCCTAATATGGTCTAATATTTATTAAAAATGTTAAAATTCCAGAAAGACATCAAATTCAAAAAGTCAACAAATCGGTCAACTCTAGGTCAAAACTAGTTCAAAACTTCAAACCTTCGTAATAAAATGTAGAAAAATCCGATTTCAACGTACTTACCTTCTAACTGATCGTAATAAGGTCTAGTATTTTAATAAAATGTTAACTTTCCAGAAAATACTTTTAATTAAAAAGTCAATTTTCAACCCCTTAATTAAATGATTAAAATATTCAAAAAATTCATAAAACTTGAAATTCATTCTAAAACTCCAGAAAATCTTAACTTAATGTTTAAAACATTCAACAAACCTTTTAAAACACAACAACCATCCTAAAGATGAAGTTTATTGGCTGGACTACTCCGGGCTGCGGGGCTAAGTGTCCTAAGGAGGCTGGTTCCTCGAGCCTGGTGACACAACGCCATGAATGGATTCCAAGGGGTGTTAAACCTTAAAAATAGATTAATTATTAATTATCTAACCTTTTAAAACCTTTAAATTAACTACATTAATTTGGTTTATCGGCTGGACTACTCCGGGCTGCGGGGCTACGTGTCCTAAGGAGGCTGGTTCCTCGAGCCTGGTGGCACAACGCAACGAATCGATTAATGGAAAATTTAAATAAATCAATCTTAAAAATCAGTAACGAAACATTTCTAATAAAAATTCATTAATTCTTAAGCCTTAATCAACCTAAAATACTTAATTATATCGGGTACCACTGGGTAACCCAGGCCTACGAGGCTATTAACTTAGCCCCAAGGAAGGTGAAATAAACTTCACGGCCTCAGTGTGAAACAAAGGTGATATCCAACAAATAATTAAATGAATCTTAAAATTAATTTTAAGCCATTAATATTTGAATTCAAACTTAAATCCCTTAAACCTTCCAACTAATCGAATTTTAGATAACTTTAATTAATAATCCTGATTAGGACACATCAAAACCACACGACCAACCCCACACACTTTAGATGGTTTGCTAGGATCACCGACTCTAGTTTTAGGATAGGCCGGTGTTTTACTTTCTGCAGTTGTATGCCGAGTTTTTGAGCTTTTACTGCATGCTGTTTGCTAGTGTAGAATTGATGTGTTTATTTACTTATTTCCTGCATTCTGTGATTGATTGTACGATAGATTTACCCCTAGGTTAGGAGCGAATTATACTTGTGCAATCTTATGCAGGTGGCCATGCTCGTATAAGGAGCTAAAATTAAAGGGGGCAGTTAATAAAAAAATGCATATATACTCTTTGCACAGGTACCTGCCGCGCTTAAGACCCCCTTTGAATAAAAAAGCATGGCCAAGTGTGGCTAAAAATTGCATTTCAATTTTTCATATTATAACTGCTTGGGATTGAATATACAACTGTTGATTATTAGGATAACCTTGCAGGATCGAGTCTAGATTTTTGTTTTAAATTTGAGATGTAAATTTGATTAAGGTTGTATTTATTTAAAATGGTTTGAGATTGGGATATAGATATCCAATTTGAATTCCAAAGAGGTGAAGACATCCCTAAAGGGGAGAGTCTTCTTCCATTTGGAATTCAAATTAGGATACTTTGCAAATATCCAAAGAGGAAAGATAACACCTCGATCAAGAGGGAGTTTCTTTCCATTTGGATATCCTAAACCGACGAATCAAGATGTTTGTGAGAAGATGAAGGATTGGACAACGAGAAGAATCCCAAGTCTCAAAATCATTTGATTTAGGATTAGAAATCCGGGTTGTAGTCAGTGGTGCCCGGCCACTTTAATTCCTTGTAATTTTTGAGATGTAATAATGAGTGGCACTTGCCATACGGACATTCAATTTGATATATTTAATTTGATTGATTTATTTAAATTGATTGTGCATTAGAGATACCTGATTTTCTAGTTTTCTTACCTGCATGTCGATTTTGATTTGACCTGGAATTTGATCGTAGGCTCTTAAGGACTTAATAAAAATTTTTCTACTTAAATCAAATTAAAAACTTTAAGCTCACATAGAAACTCTAACGTTTTAAGAAATAACCCCGGGACCGCCGGGAGTCCTCATTTCATAGCATTCATTCAAATTCAATATTTTAATCGAGTCGATTAGCATGCATCATATTAGTAACTAATTTAAAAACCTTTAAATTCTTAATTGCATTTGCTTAGGCATCAAACCCAACATAAGTTTAAGGGACCATTTAGGATCTGCTCTAGATGTCGGTCCCGTTCTCAAATACCTTTCTTAAATAACGTCCCGACCACTTTGCATAAATTGACCGGACTCATAATTTTAAATCACTTAGGTGGTTTAGCTGGCTCCCCAATCCAGGCCGGGGTAAGACCAGATTCATATTGCACTAGCTAGGTTCGGGTTACTTTTTAGTACCCAATTTAGACTTAGGTTCTGAGGCTGGCTCGGGCCATAAGACCTCAATTTTTGGGAATCGAATCCCAAATTTCTAATAAAATTGATCACTTAAATATTAAATCTCTTTCAATCAAATTTAAGCCCAATACTTAAGATAGATTGGAGTGTTTTCTGAAGTAATTCAGAATCTTAAAAACACTCCCTACTCCTCTTCATTTGACCCCGAAAATAAGTGTTCAGATTTGATCCAATCCTATTTGAAAATTCCTACCATTTTCTCCTTTGATATCAATCCTTGAAATTCTTAAATAAAATTTACACCGCTATTTTAATCGAGAGTTTTCGTAGGAAATTCTGATTTTCTACGATGTAATTAACTACGAGGGCTTGCGCTCGTAGGAGATTTAGAAACCCAGATCTAATTTTCAAAATTGAAATTTTCAAAAACTCTAATTAATTCTCTTTGGGAAATTTAAAACTTTGAAATTCGAACCCATTAGGGAATGATATGTTCGTCTTTCGAGGCGATATATTGTTCATAATAGAGTGTTCAATTTCAAAATTCCAAAATTAAATATTTCTCAAAGAAAATTAATATATTTTCAAAACTATATATATAAATAAATAAAGATAATTTTTTTTTAATCAAAACAAAAAATGGCGACTCCGCTGGGGATGATCTCTCTTTCCATCTTTAATAGCGGTTTGAATTTTATTGAATCGGTAGTCTTAACTACCTTTCTCTCTGTTGGTCCCTCTACCCATTTCTCCCTTGGGTGAGTGTGGTCAACTCAATTATAACATGTGAAACGAGAGGTGAGTGTAGGAAACCTCCCTTTAAATCGGGCTTTGACATTTTGCCTCCAAGTTATTTGGTAGTGCGAAAGAGTCAAGCCGAATCCTTTTGTAAATGTTGCAAAATTGCATGCGAATAAATAACTAGCGTGCTAAGTTTCACAATTTACAGAAGACCCTTCAATTTCAAAATCATATACTTCAACCCTTTAAGCAAAATTCAATCTCTTTCAAAACCTTTCAAATCAACTTTAATCGCCGTTGTGAGGTGTCTTTTACAATAGTTTATTGTATTTGAACACATGCAATTCAAACTTTTGATCAAACATGGATTTTGACATTTCACTCTAAGCTAGCAGTGCAGTGAAAGAGTCAAGTCCAGGCCTCCCGATTTCCCTAAATTTTTGTTAACCATTATGTTGAAAATAAAACTCAACATCTTGAGTTTCAAAAGTAAAGGAATATCGTTTAAACCGATTTCAACTGTTGTTGCCGTGTCATCTACAACATTCTGTTGTAAGTAAACACATGCAACACAAATTCAAAATTTTTCAATCAATTTTAGGCTTTGACATTTCACCCCTAAACCACTTGGTGGGATGAAAGAGTTGAGCCTAGTTTCTTAAGATCTTCAGATTACTTTTGTAAATCTATACATTTAAATAAAAATCAATGTGTTGAGTTTTAAAGTTCGAAGAAGATCTGTTCAATTTCAACCTCAAATTCAAATTCGATCTTAAGTCCAAATTCAATTTCAACATTAAACTCAAGTTTAACCTCAACCTTGAAATCAACTCTAATCTTGATTTTAAAGTCAAAATCTGGGCTTTGACATTTCATCCCAAGTCGATTGGTGAAATGAAGGAGTCAAGCCCGACTTTTGGATTTTTCATGTTAATTTTGTGAACCTACGTGACTGAGTGAAACTCAGTGTGTTGAGTTACAAAATCTGAAAGAAGACCCACTTGACTTTAATTTCAAATTCAATTTTAAGCCAAATTCAATATCAATCTTAAAATCAAGTTTGATTTCAATTTTAAATTCAACCTCAAATTTGATTACAAATTCAAATTTGAATTTTGACATTTTGCCCCAAATCAATTGGTGTAGCAAAAGAGTCAGGTTCAACTCTTAACTTCAATCCGTCAATTTTATGAACCACCGTGTTCAGTGTAAACTGAATCTGATTGAGTTATAAAATTAAGAATGAAGTTAATCAAACTTAAAATTCAAATTCAAATTCAAATCATTAACGAAAATCACTTTCTTAATTCCAGGAAATCAAGCACTCAAATGGCTGGGAAACTCGTCTTCTCACTGAATAAAGATGTGCCTGTAGAAGAAATTCTTAATGGCAATTTAATTCAGTACGAGATGGAATTTCAGAACCTCAAGATTTCAGTTAATGGGAAAACACTGATTGATCTGTCTTCCGCGATACTAGGAAAGTCTCCTTTAGTTGAGATTACTTTAGGGTCAAGAATTGACTCCCCCATCGCCAAGATGGAGGTTGTTGTCGCCCCTGTACCCACTGTACTCTCTACTCAGGAGGATCAAAACCAGAAGTCAATAATGACAAAAGAGTTACCATCTCAATCTGAGATCGGATCAAATTCTAGCACCCCCGTCGTCGGTAGGAACAAGATGAAGAATTACCTTCGAAGAGCTAGAAAAAGGAATCTTAAGGCTAGAAAGACTGTTGAATTGGAAGCCTTAGAGAAGACCGACTTCGAGGCCAATCGAGAGTTCGTTGCTCCTTCTACGTACCCTCTCCTTGCACAAAGGAGGGAGGTTGTAGATATGAGAGTGCAATCTTCAATACACCTGCTCGACTACTACACAGAAAGACTCGAGCAAGAAAGAATTGAGCGATCACCAGCAATAGGCTATAGGCCCCCAACTGAAGGTTATGATCCGTCCACTCTACTAGAAGATGTTAGGGCACGTTACTATACGTGTACCACTACATCATCTGCAGAGGAGGAGGAGTAGAAGCCACTCGGGGTGCCACTCTCTTAACTACTAGTTTAGTGGTAATTTGAGAGAGGGAATAATCTAAGATTATATCAGATAGTGATACCGCCAAAATTTAAATTTCGTCAGGGTCCTATCACGATAAATCTTTTGATTACAGTAATGTTGTGCTTTCTAGGGATATTGCAGATCCTATAACAGTCTCTCCCTTCCAAGAGATTGTAGGAATTCAATTCCATGATTGACAAGGGTCTTGCCACCTAGACTTGCAACCTTTAAAGGAAAGTTTCCAATTTCTCAAAGTGTACTAGATTCAGAATTTCAAGATAGTCGATTCTTCTTTTTAGTTGAAATTGACCTCTACCTTAAGTCTTAAGCTGGAGAGAGTTGTAGTTGATTCCATCAAATGTTTGAATACCCTTCCCTCCCACCGCTCTCGTGGGTTGAATTAACTTTTGAATTAAAATCTATTTCAAGATCAAGTTGACCGTAGAAATGAAAATTCTATCAATCTTCTAGTAATCTTTTATCTTAATAGGCGATTCTCGCATGTCTAAAATCTGTTCAATGATTTTCAAAAGTCAAGTTGATACTCTTTTCAAAAATATTGAGTGTGCTTTGAGGATTATTCTTCCTAGTATAAGAGAACGAATTTTCTTCTCTAATACTTGAGATATAATCCCAACATTCAAAATAAAAAGATCAATTAATTTGAGGTATTTAAAGAAAGTGGAGCCTCTTCTCGAATTCAATTGAAATCAAAAGATGCGCGAATGCGCCAAAAATTAAGAAATGCACGAAGTGCATCAAAAGTCAAAAGATGCGCAAATGCGTCACTAGAAAAAGAGAAGAAGAGTGAGATGGCTTCCTTTCTTTGAATCGTTAAATTTCAAAATACCCGATCAACTTTAAATACTTGACTTTGAAAATCATGAATTCAGATTCTTCAACATGCATGAATTATCTGTCAGATAAAAAATCGTGCAAGAAAATTGAAAAGATCAAATTTCTACCTTCAACTCAGACTCTTTGAAGTTAATTTTAATTCAAAATCTATACAAGGGAGACCCCAGTTCAGTTTCTACGAAATTTGGTCTGGGTCAACAAAACCTAAATCCTTAAGACTTTTCAAGATTCGTTGGAGTCAACACTACTTCTTACTGCACTTCTAAATTTGTTCCCACATGTCGTTCCGACAGGGTCCAAAAAGTTAGAGGAAATTTCTTAATAGAAAGATCGAATCTTCTACTCCTGAAAAGAATTCAAATCTTGTCCTTGAGAAATGTGTTAGTCCTTACACATAGGCATCTCTTCCTTTAAGAGCTTTTTTCAACAAAATTACACTCTATACTGGGTCCAAGATCGAACCCCATTAGAGGAGTATTTTGTAATGCTGGGAATTGCCATTTAAAATCAAACTACGACTGAGTAGAGTGCCCGACTCTAATTTGAGGAGTTCGAGGCCTTGTAGAGCTTTGTCTTTAAGGCTCAATAAAACTCAGAATCGTACAAAGCCTGACTGATTGAAGCTCGTGATAATATAGAGCAACTTAGAACCTTCCAAGGATGAGACTTGGTCCAGGTTCTTTGGATGCATATCTTAGCCTACCGAGAGATCGGTGGAGGAGCTTGAGCCAACTTAAGAGTGTCCTCCTATCGTTGAGACGATCTTTGAGAAAATTTCAAACATTAATCGATCAACCCTGGAGAATGCCACCTGATATTTTTAAATGTTGGGGAGGCTCTTCAGGAAGTACCATGCCAGATGAGTGTCAAATTTAAAGTTAATAAAAAGTCTTTGAATTTCCTGGATTTAAGAAATTTCTTAATTCAAAATCAAACATTTGAAACTCTCAAAAATCATTCTTAAAAATCAAATTCAAACTTCAAAATTCAAAAAAATCAAATCAATTAAAAAATTCTCAAATTCCAAATTTCAAAATTTAAGCCCGATCCGCTGTGTAGAGCAAGTTTCCTCTACATACGATCAATTTAAACTCGATCCTCTGCGTGGAGCAAGTTTCCTCCACATATGATCATCCAGACCCGGTTCTTTGTGTAGAGCAAGTTTCCTTTCCACAAGACCGCCCGTTAGTGGTGGAGCATGCCCTCTGTGGCACCACCCTAACATTTGAGTTAAAAATGATTAGTGATGGAGCGTGCCCTTCGTGGCGCCATCCTAATTCGTATCCGTTAGTGATGGAGCATGCCCTCTGTGGCACCATCCTAACATTTGAGTTAAAAACGATTAGTGATGGAGCGTGCCCTTCGTGGCGCCATCCTAATTCGTACCCGTTAGTGGTGGAGCATGCCCTCTGTGGCACCACCCTAACATTTGAGTTAAAAACGATTAGT
The DNA here is from genome assembly GCA_016618105.1 of Dendrobium huoshanense. NCBI lineage: Eukaryota > Viridiplantae > Streptophyta > Magnoliopsida > Asparagales > Orchidaceae > Dendrobium > Dendrobium huoshanense. Next base: position 65,067,478 of record CM028351.1, read on the forward strand.
GATGGAGCGTGCCCTTCGTGGCGCCATCCTAATTCGTACCCGTTAGTGGTGGAGCATGCCCTCTGTGGCACCACCCTAACATTTGAGTTAAAAACGATTAGTGATGGAGCGTGCCCTTCGTGGCGCCATCCTAATTCGTACCCGTTAGTGGTGGAGCATGCCCTCTGTGGCACCACCCTAACATTTGAGTTAAAAACGATTAGTGGTGGAGCGTGCCCTTCGTGGCGCCATCCTAATTCGTATCCGTTAGTGGTGGAGCATGCCCTCTGTGGCACCATCCTAACATTTGAATTAAATGGTTAGTGGTAGAGCATGCCCTTCGTGGCACTACCCTAATTCAAATCTTGATTTCCTAGGGATGAATTTTTCATTCCCTTAGGATTAAAATTCCACACTTGATCTTTAATCCCGGTCAACACCAATATGTGCAATAGAACTTCGCTCTCTTACACATATTGGGGGTCCATTTGTTGACCTCATTTTTGTATGAGGTCACTTGGATTATTCTTGATCCTAAATTAATTTAATTTTCAAATTAATTCAAATTTTAGCATCCTCCTAGAATCCTGACCCTAGGATCTATGCTAGGATTCTTCTAGAGTTTAGACCCTAGGAGCTACTCTAGATCCTAAACTTCTTCTAGACTCCAAGTTCTAGGAATTTCTTAGGCTCTAGGATTCTTCTAGATTCCTAATTTTAAGTTCTATTCAAACCTTAGGATCTACCTAGATCTTAGGTCAATTAAGCCAAATTCAAGGTCCAAGGGTTTTGTCCCAAAGGCCTTTTCCGTTGAATTTTCGAACACTTTGAAACCTAGTCAAATGACCTCCGATTCAGAGTCTGTCAGTTGCATACTGATAGGACATGTCTCTGGAGGCAACCCTCCAAATTTGAGCCCATTCTGAGGTCTCTAACCCCAGAAACTTAATTAAAATCCATAGGCTGCAAAACCTTCAAATATTTACAGCCTATGCCACTAGACCTGTCACTTTGAAGATTCTGACCTTAGAGCCTTCACCAAAGCCTCTAGTCACTTCTAGAACTTTAATCTTAATATGTTGAACATTAAACTGCATTTTGGTTGATCCATTTTGACCCCCAGTTGACCAGGGGTCAAAATGACCAAAATACCCCTTAAGGACTCAAATGGTGATTTCAAACCAAATGAACTCCGAATTGAATGCAATCACTTGCAGCAAGTTTCAAATGTCATTTCAAACCTATTGGACCCATTCCCAGGCCTTGGGTCAACCTAGTTGACCAAGTCAACCTAGTTGACCCAAATGGCCCTTTAAGGGTCCAAACAGGTGTTTTGAACCAAATGACCTCCTTAGACCCTGGGATCACATCCAATAGACTCAAAATGTTAATTTGAATTGATTGAACCCGTTTCCAAATCTAGGACCCACCTGGTTGACTCAGTCAACCTAGCTTGACCAAAATCAACCCTTAAGCCCTTTCACTTTGAATTAAATTCCAAATGGTTGTAAATCTTTGTCAAACCCTTTCAAGGCTATTTTAATTAATCTCTCAAATAGTTTTGGTTGCCACCTCACCTTGAGTTGACCAGTTGACTGGTCAACATGGTCAATAAACCCTTTTAAGAGGCTTAAGTGACCAAATGGCTTAACTCAAGCTAGCCTACTTCTCCAAACTTTCTCAACCAGCACTCAAGGGTTTCCCACAAGCCACCTAGGCAGTCAAACTGACTGTTGACCAGTCAAACTGGTCAACAAACCTTTAAAACTCATTTAAAATGATTAAGTTCATATGTTTAAGTTAATCCTTTCAAATCCACTCCATTCAAAATCCTTCCAGCAAATCAAGACATCTCCATATGCCAACTCACAAGCCCATGTGGCATATTGACCAGTCAAACTGTCAAACCAAGCTTAGGAAGTGGTCAAACCCGGTTAAAACCATTCTTAAACTTAATTCACTTTAGTTCAAATTAATCCAGCTGTTTAAACAACCTCTAGAAGCTTCTTAGGGCCCATCCTAGCCCTTGGATCAGGATCAAATGATCCATATGCTCTCCACATGGATGCAAGAGGACAAGGGACACTTTCCACATAGGTTGTCCTCTTGTCCTTGATTCCATCTGCTCCCACCAACCCCCTGGACAGATGTCACTCATCTGGGAGCCTAACCAAACAATCTTAGCCGTCCAATAGATCTAGGGCAGCTTGAATAGGGTAGAATCTCATTTTGAGCCTCATTCTTGATCTAGCTCTCTATCTCTCCATTCAAGCCCTCCCAGACCTCATACTCTTCTCGTTTGAGCGTTCCAGACCTCATTCCACATTTTCCCAGCTCAATCCAGCCGGTCAAAACTCGCCGGAGGCTGGATTCCGGCGAGCTTGAGCCACTACCCGTCCAAGCTGATTTGCGGCTGATCTAGGGACTTTCAAGTTGTGGTGTCTTCAGCAAATTTAATCGTGGACAGACTACAATTTCAGAGAACTAAAGATCTTCTGAATCCACTGGTTGGATTGAGGTAAAAGCTCAACCCTAGCTTAAGACACATAGAGTTAATTAACATTTTATTAAGCTCTTATTTAATATTTTGAACATATCCCCAAAAATTCTGTTCATTTAAGCAATCCAGGTTTAAATTTTTACTTAATTTGATCAAGCGTATTGAGAGAACGAACTGATTTTCTAGTTTAGGGTCTCGGTCCGGCTGGTGCATGGACCCTGCGTGTTCCGGACCGTTGATTTCATGATCAACGGTCGGGATCACGGCATTCCGTGTATTGTCCTACCGCGGGAGTCTTCCAGGGGATCGAAACCCTGTATGGCGCAATCTCGGCCTTTGATCCGAACCGCGGGATCGAGATCTAGCCGTCTGATCCTCCTCCGCGAGATCAGACCGCCTGTTCTCATCCAGACCGTTGGTTTAAGAGGCGCTCGATCGGACGGCTGCTGTGCCGAGCCGACGTGGATAAGTCATTTCCGCGTGGACCCCAGCCGCCGCCGCGCGGTCTGACTCTGCGAACGAGAGGCCGCCACGTGGCCTTTCCGCCGCCAAACCATTAAATGATTTAAAATATTAATTTTAAATCATTTAAAAATCCGATTTTCTTTCAAAAATTATATAAAATTAATTAAAAATCAGAAAAATTATTATTTTATATCAAAGTATTCAGAAAATTAAATCCTTTTACTTGAATTTAAAATTATTTTAAAATATTAAATATATTTTATATAATTTTAAACACTTAATTTTAAATACTTAACTAGTATTTAATTAAACTTTTTTATTTTTTTTAATATTAAGATATATGTTTTAAAATATGTTAAGTAATTCAATATTGATTTTAAAATTAGTTTGATTTGAAATTAAGTTTAATTTAATTTGTTATATATATATAGTAATTCATTATTTAAATGTTACTTAATACTTAATGAAAATTAAGCTTAACTAATTTTGAAAATTTCAAACAAAATTATTTGTATAATTAAAAATAAATGAATTCCAGACAATTGATGAAGTATTAATTTAATTTGATTTTAGAATTATTTTAATGATTAATTAATTTTAACTTTTTTTTTAAGCGTATTAATTAATGTTAAACTTTAAAAATTTGAGAGAAATTTATTTTAAATCATAAAATTATAAGTAATATATCAAAATTCTTGAAATTCAAAATACTCTAACTTAACATTAATTTTAGGATTAAAATATTCATTTATCTTGTTTTATTTAAATTATTTGAATATATTAATATTTGAGTGATATTTAATTAAATATTATATTAATTACTTTAAAGTTTAAAAAAAAAAATTATTATTTTCTAATAACATCAAAATCAGTGGATCTCCATGCTCTTTAAAATTTATTTTAATAATATTTTTAATTATTTTATTTTAAAATATATATTTACATATATAGGATTAAATATATTAATATATTTTCAAATATATTTTAAAATATATATATATTTAAATCTTATAAGTTTTAGAGATCCTTTGGAATTTTAAGCATGGATTGAATACATGAATGGAATTTATGGGGAATTGTTTAGTGAATAATTGCATGTTAATTGTTCACTAATCACGTTATTATTCATCTTAATTAATGTTAGTTCTTGCATGTTTAGGTTGTGCACCCACCACTTAGATTTAGGCTCTCCTAGATTTAGGATTTGTTTGGTGTGATTGTATATTGCTCTTTATGTTGTCCAAGGGTTAGTTAAAACTTTGATTTTAACCTATTTTAACTTAGTGTCATTAAGGACAATAATTAAGGACTTTGATTAGACAACTTAGAAAATGCATTGTGGTTAGGATACATCCCATTTAAACTTGAAATTTGAACCACTTGAACTTAGTGACATTCTCAGCCTTAGGGAATTTTCTTACTGATTTTTGAATTCATTAAGCTTCTTAATTAACTTAATCAAAATTAAGCCTTAATTAAGTCTTAAAACCTTCCAGAAAATGTAATAAATCCATTTTAAATCCAAAAATTATGACCAACCCCTCTAACTGATCATAATTGAACCCTTAATCATTGAAAATTAAAATCAACTTAATTTGACAGCAGATTAAGTCTTAATTTAATTTTAAATGAAGTTGAATATTTTATTAATATAATTAATTAAAAATTATTAAAAATTCCAAAACTTTCCCAAACACTTGGTAATCTCTCCTTAGGTCATTCCTGACCTTTGGAGCTGATTTCAAGGAGTTAGGAGCTCATTTGGAGCAAAACCACAAAAAGGGCCTTTAATTAAGGATTTTTTTAATAATTCATTAAATACCTCAAATTTCAAATCTTCATAACTAATTCAAGAAAAATCCAAATTGAACAAACTCACTTGCATTCAACTCCTAATATGGTATAATATTTATTAAAAATGTTAAAATTCCAGAAAGACATCAAATTCAAAAAGTCAACAAATCGGTCAACTCTAGGTCAAAACTAGTTCAAAACTTCAAACCTTCGTAATAAAATGTAGAAAAATCCAATTTCAACGTACTTACCTTCTAACTGATCGTAATAAGGTCTAGTATTTTAATAAAATGTTAACTTTCTAGAAAATACTTTTAATTAAAAAGTCAATTTTCAACCCCTTAATTAAATGATTAAAATATTCAAAAAATTCATAAAACTTGAAATTCATTCTAAAACTCCAGAAAATCTTAACTTAATGTTTAAAACATTTAACAAACCTTTTAAAACACAACAACCATCCTAAAGATGAAGTTTATTGGCTGGACTACTCCGGGCTGCGGGGCTAAGTGTCCTAAGGAGGCTGGTTCCTCGAGCCTGGTGGCACAACGCCATGAATGGATTCCAAGGGGTGTTAAACCTTAAAAATAGATTAATTATTAATTATCTAACATTTTAAAACCTTTAAATTAACTACATTAATTTGGTTTATCGGCTGGACTACTCCGGGCTGCGGGGCTACGTGTCCTAAGGAGGCTGGTTCCTCGAGCCTGGTGGCACAACGCCACGAATCGATTAATGGCAAATTTAAATAAATCAATCTTAAAAATCAGTAACGAAACATTTCTAATAAAAATTCATTAATTCTTAAGCCTTAATCAACCTAAAATACTTAATTATATCGGGTACCACTGGGTAACCCAGGCCTACGAGGCTATTAACTTAGCCCCAAGGAAGGTGAAATAAACTTCACGGCCTCGGTGTGAAACAAAGGTGATATCCAACAAATAATTAAATGAATCTTAAAATTAATTTTAAGCCATTAATATTTGAATTCAAACTTAAATCCCTTAAACCTTCCAACTAATCGAATTTTAGATAACTTTAATTAATAATCCTGATTAGGACACATCAAAACCACACGACCTACCCCACACACTTTAGATGGTTTGCTAGGATCACCGACTCTAGTTTTAGGATAGGCCGGTGTTTTACTTTCTGCAGTTGTATGCCGAGTTTTTGAGCTTTTACTGCATGCTGTTTGCTAGTGTAGAATTGATGTGTTTATTTACTTATTTCCTGCATTCTGTGATTGATTGTACGATAAATTTACCCCTAGGTTAGGAGCGAATTATACTTGTGCAATCTTATGCAGGTGGCCATGCTCGTATAAGGAGCTAAAATTAAAGGGGGCAGTTAATAAAAAAATGCATATATACTCTTTGCACAGGTACCTGCCGCGCTTAAGACCCCCTTTGAATAAAAAAGCATGGCCAAGTGTGGCTAAAAATTGCATTTCAATTTTCATATTATAACTGCTTGGGATTGAATATACAACTGTTGATTATTAGGATAACCTTGCAGGATCGAGTCTAGATTTTTGTTTTAAATTTGAGATGTAAATTTGATTAAGGTTGTATTTATTTAAAATGGTTTGAGATTGGGATATAGATATCCAATTTGAATTCCAAAGAGGTGAAGACATCCCTAAAGGGGAGAGTCTTCTTCCATTTGGAATTCAAATTAGGATACTTTGCAAATATCCAAAGAGGAAAGATAACACCTCGATCAAGGGGGAGTTTCTTTCCATTTGGATATCCTGAACCGACGAATCAAGATGTTTGTGAGAAGATGAAGGATTGGACAACGAGAAGAATCCCAAGTCTCAAAACCATTTGATTTAGGATTAGAAATCCGGGTTGTAGTCAGTGGTGCCCGGCCACTTTAATTCCTTGTAATTTTTGAGATGTAATAATGAGTGGCACTTGCCATACGGACATTCAATTTGATATATTTAATTTGATTGATTTATTTAAATTGATTGTGCATTAGAGATACCTGATTTTCTAGTTTTCTTACCTGCATGTCGATTTTGATTTGACCTGGAATTTGATCGTAGGCTCTTAAGGACTTAATAAAAATTTTTCTACTTAAATCAAATTAAAAACTTTAAGCTCACATAGAAACTCTAACGTTTTAAGAAATAACCCCGGGACCGCCGGGAGTCCTCATTTCATAGCATTCATTCAAATTCAATATTTTAATCGAGTCGATTAGCATGCATCATATTAGTAACTAATTTAAAAACCTTTAAATTCTTAATTGCATTTGCTTAGGCATCAAACCCAACATAAGTTTAAGGGACCATTTAGGATCTGCTCTAGATGTCGGTCCCGTTCTCAAATACCTTTCTTAAATAACGTCCCGACCACTTTGCATAAATTGACCGGACTCATAATTTTAAATCGCTTAGGTGGTTTAGCTGGCTCCCCAATCCAGGCCGGGGTAAGACCAGATTCATATTGCACTAGCTAGGTTCGGGTTACTTTTTAGTACCCAATTTAGACTTAGGTTCTGAGGCTGGCTCGGGCCATAAGACCTCAATTTTCGGGAATCGAATCCCAAATTTCTAATAAAATTGATCACTTAAATATTAAATCTCTTTCAATCAAATTTAAGCCCAATACTTAAGATAGATTGGAGTGTTTTCTGAAGTAATTCAGAATCTTAAAAACACTCCCTACTCCTCTTCCTTTGACCCCGAAAATAAGTGTTCAGATTTGATCCAATCCCATTTGAAAATTCCTACCATTTTCTCCTTTGATATCAATCCTTGAAATTCTTAAATAAAATTTACACCGCTATTTTAATCAAGAGTTTTCGTAGGAAATTCTGATTTTCTACGATGTAATTAACTACGAGGGCTTGCGCTCGTAGGAGATTTAGAAACCCAGATCTAATTTTCAAAATTGAAATTTTCAAAAACTCTAATTAATTCTCTTTGAGAAATTTAAAACTTTGAAATTCGAACCCATTAGGGAATGATATGTTCGTCTTTCGAGGCGATATATTGTTCATAATAGAGTGTTCAATTTCAAAATTCCAAAATTAAATATTTCTCAAAGAAAATTAATATATTTTCAAAACTATATATATAAATAAATAAAGATAATTTTTTTTAATCAAAAGAAAGACCCCCAGGTTTTGAAGAAGAAGAGGTTAGAGGGGACTGCAAAAAATACAGACAAAGGTATACCTGACACTTCCCCTGTCAAGTTCTACATCCCTGGGGATTTATTGAACCATAAGTGTATTGGACGCCGCAAAGCCGATGACTTGGTGAGTAATATCTTTATAATGTTTCTTCTTTCTTTCTTCTGGGGTGGATTCTAATGCAAATTTCTCCCTTTTTTCAGTGGTCGCTCCTTGGAATCGAGCTTATTGAAGTCTTGAATGGATGGAACAATGAATTTGTGAAGATCAAATATCTTCAAGGAGAGTTCAAGAGAAAGTACGATCATAAGACCAAGGAGGAAAAGGTGCTAGAGGAGTTGAGCCAGTGTAGGACTGAGTTGACTAACACAATGCACGCTGTGTCTCTTCAAAATTAACTAACAGATTGACATCAAATTAACCTGTCATAGGCATAAGAGATAATCACCCAGTTTTTGAAGGATCAAAAGACCTCTGTTGGGAAGATAACGACGCTTGAGACAGAGAATAAGAGGTCTCAGACTCTTATAGCTTAGAAAGAGGCTGCTTTGTTTAGCTCTGAACTTTTAAAATTTATTGAAGATTTCAAGAAGTCCATAGCTTTCAAGACCATCATCCAGGATCATGTTTAGGAGGCTCGAGACCATATCTATGATGTAGAAGTGAAGGCCTTGGAGCAGCAGTGTATTGATGACAGATTCATTTAGGACTTTTTGAAGGGAGTTCGCCTGATACAGAGGAAGATCGGAGTTCAAGTTGAAGGGGTGACCCCTAGCCAGGCTTTAGATGTCTTTCCTTTAGACTCAGATGGCGATGAAGTAGAGAGTGAGCAGTAGATGGCCTTTGAAGTGGATGATGAGATTATAGATATTGAAAAGTTTTTTTATTTTCAACTATTTGTATTGTTTTGTTTTTCTTAGTGATTGTGATGTATTAGATATATATATATATATATATATATATATATATATATATATATATATATATATATATATATATATATATATATATATATATATATATATATATATATATATATATATATATATATATATATATATATATATATATATATATATATATATATATATATATATATATATATATATATATATATATATATATGTAATTTTTATGATTTAATAGAAAATTATTGATATTTTTATTTCATTGCTCTTATTCAATTTGAGTGAATTTCTTAAGGATTATCTCATACTTTGCATGACGAACATCACATGGTAGAGGACAAATCGTCGTGGCCATGGACTGCCAAAAAGTATGAGAAATCCTTTAGAGTTATATCTATACAGAAGGATATTTATAAGTGGCGGGGGATGCCCCTTGCGATGTGCAAACTCAGGCGTAGTACTTTCTCAAGTACTGCCCATTAATGATGAGCATGGGATGAACGCCATTCGCATCAACCAGCAAATAAGATCCACCTTCATATACTTGCTCTACAACGAATGGGCCTTCCCAAATAGGCTCAAACTTACCACCTCGACGACGATGCGAGATGATAGGCCTACGCAAGACAAGGACTAATTCTCCAACTTGAAAAGCACGGGGTCGGACATGGCGATCATGTGCCTGGGCCATATGGGCCTGGTACAACTTAAGGTTCTGATAAGCTTGTAAACGAAGCTCTTCTAAACCATCAAATTCTTCCAACCGGAGTTGGGCATTATCGTCATGAGAGATTATAGCTAACTGCTATACGTAACGAAGGGAGCTCGACTTCAAGTGGGAGGACAGCTTCAACCCCGAAAGCTAAAGCATATGGGGTGGACTGAGTAGGAGTACAGTATGTAGTCCTATAGGCCCATAATGCTTCAGGCAATTTGTCGTGCCATTCTCTTTTATTTTCCGCAAGTATCTTTTTTATCAACAGGATTAAGGACTTATTGAATACTTCAGCCAAACCATTAGCCCTAGGATAGTAAATCGAGGAATACCGCCAATTTATGTTATGTCAAAGGTACTCGACTTATCTGAGACTTTTAATTAATGTGCTCCAACATGTGTGGAGGAGGTTAGGAGAATCCATTAAGGATATATGACCTATCCGAGATTATATGTCAGGGGTTCGCTCGATAATGCTAACATGCGAGGTAGAGATCAAGAGAATCCACCAAGGATGTATGACCTATCCGAGGTTATTTGCTAGAGTTTTCTTAATGGCGTTAACCTGTATGGAAGAGGTCGAGAGAATCCACTAAGGTTGTGTGACCTATCCGAGGTTGTTTGTCAGAGTTTTCTCGATAACGTTAACATGTATAGAAGAGGTCAGATCAAATCCCCCTGAGACCGATCATCTTGTGATTGAGATGCAATAAAGATTGCATACTTCTCGAATTAAGGATTTTAGGATTGAAGTTCACAGCTTGTGCGAATCTATCAATACAATTTTACTTGAAGAAGATAATAATGTGACTCAACGAAGGAGCATAGTTTTACTATATTAAATAATAGCATATTTTCCTAAGATAACTTAGGGATGAAGAAGTTATAAATAGAAGACAAGCAACATTCAATACTAAAGACATACAACATTGAAGATACACAATACTGAAAACATAAAATACTTAAAACAAACATCACTATTATACTCTACTGATAATACTTACGGAGATTGTCAATATTTTAGGCTCGAGGAAGCATCTTTCCCTTAGCATCCTTCAGTTTGAAAGTCCCAAGCTTCACCATAACTGCCACTAAGTATGGATCCTCCTACAAGGGGAAGAGTTTATTGCATTGAGGGCCTTTTCCTACTGCCTCGATGCTGCGCATAATTAGATCTCCAATCGATATGCGCCATGGTTTCATCCTTTGATTATAGTGACAGGTAACTCTCTGGTGATATGCAGTAACCTTGAGCATCATATCATCTCTTGCTTCTGGAAGGAGGTCTAGGCTGTACCTGAACTTTTCTTTATTGCCATTAAAGTCAAAAGTTTGAACTCTATGACTTGGGGCTCCAATATCAATGGGAATAATAACTTCTATGCCAAAGCAGAGATTATATGGGGTTTCTCATGTTTGAGTTCTTGGCGTGGAACGATAGGCTTAGAGGACATTTGGGAGCTCATCAACCCATTGCCCTTCAGCCTTCTTCATCCGTGTCTTCAATCCCTTCAGAATAGTCTAATTAGTGACATCTATTTGTCCATTAGTCTGAGGATGGGCCATAGCCATTTATACTAGTTGAATGTGAAGATCTTTGCAATATGTGGTAAAGACCCTTCCAGTGATCTGCGTTTCATTATTGGTGATAACTTTTATGGGAATGCCAAAATGACATATTATGTTCTTCCATAGGAACTATTTAGTAATTACTTCGATGATTTTTGCCAGAGGTTCCGCTTCCACCAACTTTGTGAAATAGTCTACATCCAAGATGATGAACTTCCGTTGACCCGTGGCTATAGCAAAGGGTCATACTATATCAATCCCCCACTGGGTGAAAGGCCAGGAACTCTGTAATGTTGAGATCTCTATGGCTGTAGATGAGTGAGGTTGGCATGTAACTAATAACTATTATATTTTGCACGAGCTCTAGCACGTCCTGCTTCATCATTGGCCAGTAAAACTCCTGTCTCAAGACTTTTTGGGCTAATGCCCTTCCACCTAGATATTCTCCATGGATTCCAGAATGTACTTCTCATAGTACATAATTTGCCTATGAAGGGGGAAGACACTTGAGGTAGAGTCCTAAGAAGGCTCGTTTGTATAATTCTCCATTAATAATAGTGAAGTTTGCCACCAACCTCAGAAGTCGCATTATCACAATTGGGTCTTCAGGAAGAACACCATCTTGTAAGAAAGTTAGAATGTGATCAATCCAAGAAGTCTCTCTTGACTCAATGATTGATTGTATAACCCATGGGCCTTGAACACTTGGAAAGTGAATCTCCTCGACATACTTTCTTTTGAAAATGTCATCGGTTGTAGAAGTAGCCATTTGGAGAGAGCATCTGCTCGTGTGTTATGCTATTGAAGGACATGAACAATTAGATGCTTCGTTATTTTGGCAGGAAGAGATTTAACCATTTAGCAATATTGGGTGAATAACCAATTGTGGGTGTCAAATTCTCCTTCTACTTGGGAGGCGATTAGTTAAGAATCAATGTGAACCATCAAGTCATGCACTTCGCAATCAATTGCTATACTCAATTCAACGATCAGGGCTTCATATTCGACAATGTTATTTGTTGCCGAGAACTTCAGTCTAAGTCCATATTTGAGTGTGGTTTGCTGTAGGGAGATTAACAAAATTCTAGCACTTGCACCTGAACTCCTAAAAGCTCCATCAACTTATAAGGTCCAGCACAAGGAAGAAGGAGATGCATCTAGTGGTTCATCAGAGGAGTGGTTAGTACATTCGACCATAAAGTCAACAAGCACTTGTGACTTGATGTCATGTCTAGGCAGGAACTGGATGTCAATCTCTCAAAGTTCAACTGACCATTTGATCAATCTTCTAGATGCCTCAGGTTTTTGGAGAATACTTCTTAATGGTAGGTTTGTATAGATCACAATCGTATGTGCTTGAAAATAAGGGCGTAACTTTCTAGCTGAGAAGATTAATGCTAAGGCTGTTTTATCTACTAATGGGTAGCATGTTTGTCTCAAAAAGCTCATTGCTAATATAATAAACTGGGTGTTAAATAACATCATCTACCTGGACCAAGACTGAGCTTATATCCTAAGAGGAGACAACCATATATATGCATAAAATTTCTCCTGGAACTGGCTTCTAGAGTAGTGGCGGTGAGGCTAGATAAGTTTGGAGCTGTTAGAAAGCCTCCTGGAATTCATCAATCCACTGAAAAACCTGAGCTATGAGCACCTCTGAGGACCTTAAAGAAGGGAAAATATTTGTCTCTTGAGCGAGCTAGGAAACGAGAGAGTGCCATAATTCTTCCGTTTAATCTATGAACTTCCTTAATATTTCTCAGGGGTAGCATGTCCCTTAAGGCCTTAATCTTCTCAAGGTTGGCCTCAATCCCTCGGTGGGTAACCATGAACCCCATAAATTTTTCTAAGGCCACTCCAAATGCATATTTAGATGGGTTGAGGTGCATGTTGTAAGATCGAAGGAGGCAGAAGCATTATTCTAAGTTAGAGATATGCTGTGATTTCTCAAGGCTTTTAGCTAACATATTGTCCACATATACTTCCATAGTTTGTCCAATAAAGTTCTTAAAAACCTTATTCATCAGGCATGGGTATGTTTCCCTTGTATTCTTAAGCCCGAACAACATTACCATGTAGCAGTACAACCCCTTATATGTTTGAAAGACCATTATCTCCCATCAGTAGGATCCATTCGTATTTGATTGTATCTAGAGTAAGCATCCATGAAGCTTAACATTTGATGTTCAGAGGTAGCATCGACTAACTAGTTAATACGGGGAAGTGAAAAATTGTCCTTGGGGCAGGCTTTGTTGAGATATATATAGTCCATGCACATTCTCCAAGCTCTAGTTGCCTTTTGAACCATAATGACATTTGCCAATCAAATGGGATAGTGTACTTTCCTTATAAATCTCACATTCAAAAGCTTATCAACTTCCTCCTCAATTGCCAGTTAACAATCTGGTGCAAAGTTTCATTTCTTTTAGATCATCGGCTTATATGACGGGTTGACCTTGAGGGAGTGCATGATTACTTCAGGGTTGATTCCATGCAAATTGGTCGGATTCCATGCAAATATATCTTAGTTTGTATGTAGAAAATCTACATACATTTTCTTCTCTTCATTTGAGAGAAGTGATCCAATCCATACTGTTCTTGAAGGGTGCTCATTTGATAAAGAGACACAAGTAAGGACTTCTATAGGGGAGGCTCTCTGAGGAAAATCTTCACCTCAAAGTTCAAAATCTTTGATGCTTAAGGTCACTGATGGGCAAGGTTGAGCTTGCTTGAGATATCAGAATTATGCTACTTGCTGATCTACTCGTACAATACCAATCCTTGCTGTGGTAAGAAATTTTAGTTTGAGGTGAGGGATCAAAGTAATAATCCCAAAGATTAACTGGAGCGACCTTCCAAAGATAGCGTTGTAAGTCGATTCTGACTTCACGATAATAAACTGGATGGAGTGTGTGGCATGTCGAGGGAATTCTCCCAGCATAATAGGAAGGCTTATCATACCTTCTACTCGTATAGATTGATTATCAAATCCATATAATAGACTTGCAGCAGGTTGGAGCTTCTCTCGAGTGAGGCCCATACTGAGAAAAGTGGAGTAGAATAAGACATATATGGAGCTTCCGTTATTGACTCAGATCTTTTTGACTTTATAGCACGGGTTACCGATCCCTGCACTTATTACGAGTGGGTCTTGATGAGGGGTCTTTATTCCCTCTAAGTCAAAATCATTGAAGGAAATGGAGTGATCGGTGCAAGACTTCTTTGGAGTTGGCTTTTTGCTGGCTGTAATCAGGACTTGACTAGGCATCATAGGGCCTCCAACAATGATTTCAATTTTGCCAACCATTTGACGGATTCTTTGCCGATTGCCTTTGTTGTTAATTCTGCCCCCAGTTAGACCACCCTCATCTTTGGCAGGTGGATTCTAAATCAATTGTCATGGATATCCTTGTTAGATCAGCCTCTCGATTTCTTCCTTGAGCTTCCTGCATGCTTCAGTAGTGTGTCCACGGCTACGGTGAAAGTGACAATATTGCTTCTGATTTTCGACATTGGGTTTCAGAGGATACAACCTCTTCACGCTCTCCTGGTCTCGGATGGCCATCAACACGTTTATTCAGGATACATTAAGTAGCGTATACTCCTTTTTTTGGCGAGGCTCTTGTCATGACTATGAGGGTCAAGGGAGAAGATTATAGTTTCCTTACTTCTTTCTCTATGAGGATGAATTCTCCATTCTTGGTGTATTTTTATGCTTTCTGATTGTTTGCTCGAATTGCTTCATATGAACATTAATGGCTTTGTTCGCACACGATGGATCAGGTCTGCATACGAATGAACCATGTCTAATTTGACGAATGTTGAAATGGATCCGGTGGGGAGTGAATAGAACCATGTTCGAGCTTGTCCTTTGAGGGTAGCTGAGAAGACTTGACATAGGAGCGCGTTAGAGGCTCACTGAATGTGCATTATGGTCTTATAGTAATCGATACATTCATACGGTGATAGAGGTAGAATACTATATTTTAGCGTTGTACTGATATCTAGCTCACATACAGAGAACACAAGATTTTTATGTGGAAAGCCCTGGAAAATGAAAAAACCACGGGGCCTGGCCCAATTGAAAATGATTACACTAGAACTTGAGTTGGTTACAATGGTATGCCTTGCCTCCAAGGGCGATCATATTACAGATAGTAATTGTATGACAGATGTCTAGGTGTCAGGTGATGGCCCGATAGAACTTCAGGCCTCTGGTGGTGGTCTGGCAAAAGTTTAGGCCTTAGGTGTTGGTTCGGTGAAGGCGAGGGCCTCAGATGGTGGTCTGGCGAAGGCGAGTGCCTAAAGAGGTGGTCCGACAAAGGCGAGGTCCTTAGGTGGTGGTTCGACAAAGGCGAGGGCCTCAGGTGGTGGTCCGATGAAAGGGAGGCCTCAAGTGGCGGTCCGGTAAAAGCAAGTGTCTTAGGTGGTGGTCCGACGAAGGCGAGGGCCTCAGGTGGTGGTCCGACGAAGGAGAGGGCCTCAAGTGGTGGTATGGTGAAGGCGTGGGCCTCAGGTGGTGGTTCGATGAAGGTGAGGGCCTCAAGTGGTGGTCCGGCGAAACTCCAGCGATGGTCTGGCAAAACTCTGGCAGTGGTCGAGGAGGTTCCTCCTTCTCTTCTTCCTTCTCTTCTCTTATTCTCTTCTTGCTTGGATCCCCTTTCAAGAAAAATAAGGGATATATTTATAGATTTCTGGAGTGACATGGCCGGTAAATAGGTGAGAGATCAAGGGTAAATGGGGAGTCGTTAGATGGACGGCCGATATTGAATTCCTTAATTATGGACTGTTTGATGGATATTTGAATGCCTTTGTGATGTAGGATTTTGGTTATCTTAGGCTCCTTGGATTTGTCTTATCGAGCCACTCGATTCGACTACAAGCATGTTATGTTTGGAAACCATTTGACAATCCAAATTGTGGTTTGAACCTTCCAACAGCGCTTCTAACCCTTGATTTGGACCCGTTTGGGCTCGGATTGGGTTGAATTTGGTGTTGTTGAGTTCATATTCTCGAGACGCTCTGTTTGACTAGAAGTTTACTGAAATCAGAGTTCAGATGGTCCCAATTTTAATTTTGGAAGCTTCCAACTTGATTTTGCATCGAGATTCATGCCCGATCAAGATAATTTTTTGATGACATATCAACTTTAGAAAGCAGTAAAAAACCGTCACAAACAAAGCCTTAAGAGTTCCAAAAAATTTCTTACCTACCAAAATATATAACACCGAAGGTAAAATTTTATGAGAATAAAATTAAATTAAATTTGTTGATCAAATATGATGAATCTAGATTTATTCTTGAGCAATGCCAGAATTTTACTAGCTAGATTCATAATATATATATATATATATATATATATATATATATATATATATATATATATATATATATATATATTTGGATTCATGTGATAAAATAGAACAAAAAGTCGATGTCGGGTTTAGAGTGAGAAGGTATGATATTTCGCTGATTTGAATCATATAAGAAATAGTATGCTTTAAATCATATAAGAAAATATATAAATCAATATATATGTTACATGAATTGGCCACCTATATCAATCAATCATTATATATTTATCATATAATCACTTTCATTTAGTCATATCATTCAATCATCTCCATCAATCCATCATTCATACAGTAATATCAGAATCTACATTCAGTAGTGATAAGAAATAATAGGAATATGTATCCAAATTCAATAAATAGTAATTAGTATCAATATAGTAATCAATACTATATCAGATATTCAGTTGAGGGTATCATATATCTTACTCAAGTACTTATGACTCTCAATCAATCGCCCCTTATGACTCCCAATCAATGAACTCTTTATAACTCCCCTTAAATCACGTGATAGTTGCATTGACTCTTTATGACTCCCAATGAATCTCTAGCTCTTTAAAATTCTCATCCACTCCTCCATCAGTGGACCACATAGATCTTGAGGATGTCAGATGAGGTTATCATATTATATATTTGATATCAATCAACACATTACTTTTATACATCAAATCAGATTCATACTAGTAGCAAACTCAATCATATCAATCATTCAATATATATTATCTTGCATTCTTATCATGTCAAATCATAATATATCACTTTTTAAAACATTTTCAGTCTACCTTCTTTCTTACCCATTTTACCCATAAATTTTTATACTCATATTTAATCAATAAAAATACAATAAAATCTTATCAAATCGTTTAGAATGATCAAATCTAAAACATATTAATTTTACATAATAAAAGCCTACAAATCAAGAGATAATGCTTATTGACCAATTTAGGAGAGATAAATTTGTAAAAATCAAAATAATCAAAAACAGAGATAAGATGATAAATACTTATAATAATAAAAAAACTGTTTATAGAAGTGATGAAAAAATGACAAAAAATTAGCTTTCTTACTCATTTCTCTCTCCTCACTCTCTTCCTTCTCCCTTTTCTTCTTGAGTAAGTCATAGTCGAAATGGGAGAGGTGGCGGCACTGTAATAATTTAGTGCTTAGGTTTATAATAAAAAATATATAAAACACTATTAGTGGTCTAGCACTGCAGTGTTGAGACCCAATGCCACAACTCTACATGTCAAATCCAGAATTATTGTAGAACAGATACTCAAATATTGTAGTAGCATTTGTTGTCCCCGCTGTGCTTTCAAACATAGTGTCGTAGTGCTCACAAGTATAGCGTTGAAGCGCTCCAGTTTAAAAAAAAAAAATTAAAAAATCATATTTTAAAATATATTTTTTTTTTCATTTTTGGGTTATTACAATAGTGCCAACAAAAAGATCTAGTACTTTTTATCGAATATGTTCATGGTTTAAGATCCTTGATAGAGTAATATGTGAAGCTCTATAGAGTTGGCAAGCTATTGTGTCATCTTCTAATTGGAATTGGTCATCGACTTGGGATCAAGAGGAACCCCTTGGGAGAATTTAGCTTCTCGTGCTAGCCATCATGAATGCTATGGCAAGAATTTAAGGGAAGGAAGGTTTGGAATAGAGAGGTGTGTCTTTAAAATGACAATTTTCCCTTCTATTTAAAGGCTCAGTATATGACCGCATAATACGAATAGAAGAATCCAAATCGTCTTGTTCGATCTGTATCAAGATTTGGTCAAATCATCCAGTACGATCTTCATTTTTTTCATTTGACCTAAGGGAATAATTGTATGATCGTTGATTGATTGGATCTTCCAGTACGAACATATGTTCATATAATATGATATGTGATTAATGATCGTATCGACCAAATTAAAGTTTGTCCAACAGTTATTGCAGCATCATTCACACAATACGAATATGTGTTCCTATAGTATGAACCTCAATAATTGAGGTAATCTAAGCTGTAGGCTTGAATGAATGACTGATGTCTATCATATAGTATGAAGGTGATTGCACAATACCATGTATAGTGAATTTTTGTGGCGTGTGTGATGATCAGGGATAATTTAATATATAAAGGTACACAAATTTTTGTGATACAAATTTTCGCTCCGTGTATGTTGTTCTTGAAATGATTAGTGACACATAAGAAAATATACACTATATAAAGCAGGAATAAGTAAAAGATCATCTAATAATATTTGTAATCATCAAAATATAATATCGGGCTCCCATATTGAAGCACTTATTTGGACAATTTATTTTTTATTTTTATTTTTTAAACTTAAATTTTATTTAATATTCTTTATTTTCTTTCTCTTTGTACTAACACAAGTAGTCAATTCATGTAATAATGTTTTGATAGTTCCTACAACTTTCTAAAGTTATGTAGGCTTAGATAAAGTCTTTAATAGGACCTTATTTTATGTTGTTATGTTCATTGAATAAAAATTACCTTTTCTTATTTAAATTTTATGTTGAATGGCTTAATGGATGTTATAGTCTCCAAAAAAAGTTTGGTGGTTGATCCTCTAGAATTTTGATGAGTCCTTAATTATCTTTTCTCACCCATATTCCTCCTCTTTCCTAGTACAATTCTAATCTCCTATACATAATGTCAATCTTAGTTTACCTCAACCCTAAAAGACATCTAATATCTCAAAAGCTCTCTCAAATATTATCTCACATTCCACATAATCTCCGAAGGCCTCAACACCCAAATAATCTCAATACTTCTTATCCAAAAGCCGAATATAAAGAGATAATTTTCTACTAGTAGCATTCAAATTAAAATATCATAAAAACATAACCACTAATAAAATTTTTATAAAAATATAATTTTTTTTTCTAACATCTCAAACCTTTGTTCTAAAGTTCCTCTCTTTTTCCGTTTAAGGAAAATTTATCTTTCATAGCTTAGAAGTTTCACCATGAATATCCCTAATTTGCCACTATCCAAATAATCCTTTCACCACCACCTTAAACATATACTAATCCAATTTCTACTTTTACCATAAAGATCCTATTGTCCCTATATCCTGGTAAAGCCAAGTGCTTTGAACAATTGGGTAGCGATTCCTCTAATAATTTAAGCATTCATATGGGCATTAAATCACATTATATATAAGTTTTTAATATTAAAAAAATTAATAAATTGAATCTACCAAAAAAAAAAAAAACTAATTTTTTAGTTAAATCAAAATAAATATTAAATATAACATAAAGATAAAAAATATATTTATCTTATCTCTATCTCACTAGCTCTCATCATCCCGTCTAATCATCCTCCTGGCCTCCCACTTGTTGGAGAAATTATTACGTGCGGTCATCGGACGGTCCATAGGCCAATTAGGACGCACCACATCATCTGATACACAACAGTACAATGACGGCACACAATGTATTAGTGATGTGGTGCGTCCTAATTAGCCTTCAAACGACATCTGATATTCGCACGTACGTAATAATTTCACCACTTGTTATTTCTTATGTTATTACAGAGCTTGATCATTTCTCATAGTTCGTCTCCAGCATTTTATATGAATGCATTGCAATCTATTTTTGACTCAATGTTAGTCTTCTTGTCTTTGATGGACGCGTGCATACAGCTCTACCGTTATAAAGTCTTTTTCTAACAACTTCTATAAAAGTACATAAAAGGTTATAACAATCCATATAAAAATATAACATGCATATGAACCTATACTTATCACCATCCTCTTATGCTCAATGTGTAAAATTGAGTCGTCAACATGAAGAGCGAGTTACTCATGCCCCCATAATTAGAAGGCCAATCAAATGACGATGATTAAGTAGTATTGTTTTGGGAGTGAAAGTCGGGCAAAAATAGTTTCTACATTGATATGAGCGTCAATGTCGGTCAGCATATTGGAAACTAGGGTTCCTTAGATATTTAACAACAACAACAACAACAACATAAGGCCTTTATCCCACTACGTGGGGTCGGCTACATGTATCCTTTTTCTCTATTGTGTCATATTAAAAGTTAAATTCTCGTTTAAATCTAATAAAGAAAGGTCATTCCTAATATTTTCTAACCAAGTCTTTTTAGGTCTACCCCTA
Organism: Dendrobium huoshanense; assembly: GCA_016618105.1. Classification (NCBI taxonomy): domain Eukaryota; kingdom Viridiplantae; phylum Streptophyta; class Magnoliopsida; order Asparagales; family Orchidaceae; genus Dendrobium; species Dendrobium huoshanense. The sequence continues at coordinate 65,088,043 of CM028351.1, forward strand.
CCTTTCTTAACATAAGTCAAATCTAATACCTCTACTCTCCTAACCGGGTCATCACATGGCCGCCGTTTTATGTGACCAAACCATCTAAGGCGACTTTCTCTAATCTTATCTTCTACAGGAGCTACTCCAACCTTTTCACGTATATGCTCATTTCGTATCCTATCTCTAAGAATAAAGCCACTCATCCACCTGAGCATCCTCATCTCTGCCACACTTAACTTAGTATTATGCTTCTCTTTTAAAGGCCAACATTATGCACCATAAAGCATTGCAGGCCTCACTACCATCTTATAGAATTTTCCCTTAAGTTTGAGGGGTATATTTCTATCACATAACAAGCCCGACGCAATCCTCCACTTCAACCATCCAACTTGAATTCTACTGATAATATCCCCATCTATTTCACCATCACTCTGAACAATAGATCCAAGATATCTAAAATGTGTACTCTTATTAATGACTTGATCGCCCAAAGTCACAATCCCCTCACTAGGTCTATTACTACTAAAATTACACTCCATATATTCCGTTTTAGATCTACTCAAGCGAAAACCTTTAGACTCTAAGGTTGACCTCCATAATTCAAGTTTACCTTCAACTCCCTCTCTAGTCTTATCAACAAGAAGAATATCATCAGCAAAAAGCATACACCAAGGTACATCCTCTTGCAAATGTCTTGTGAGAACATCCATGACTAAAGCAAAAAGATATGGGCTTAAGGCATATCCTTGATGTAACCCAACCGAAATAGCGAAATACTTGGTCAATGCACCTTGTGTTTGAACACAGGTAATAGCTCCTGCATACATATCTTTAATGATTTGAATATAAGCATTATTGACTCTTTTCTTTTCAAGAACTCTCCATAGCACTTCTCTTGGAACTTTATCATATGCTTTTTCTAAATCAATAAATATCATATGTAGATCCTCCTTATTTTCTCTATATTTCTCCATCAAACCTCTTAATAAATGTATGGCTTCCATAGTCGTCCTACCCGGCATGAATCCAAATTGATTTTGAGAAACATTAGTATCACACCGCAACCTATGTTCCATAACTCGCTCCCATAGTTTTAAAGTATGACACATTAACTTAATACCTCTATAATTCACACAATCTTGTGCATCACCTTTATTCTTAAAAATAGGAATTAACACACTCATTCTCCACTCATCTGGCATCTTATTAGTCTTCAAAATAGTATTAAAAAGTTTAGTAAGCCATGAAATTCCTTCATCTCCTAAGCATTTTCACACCTCTATTGGAATATCATCAGGTCCAACAGCTTTTCCACCCTTCATTTTCTTTAAAGCCTCTCTAACTTCAGTTTAACGCCGATAAAAACATAAATCTTTATTTTTATTTAGGGTGCTAAGGTCACTATAGTCAATCTTATTTTCACAATCTTCATTAAAAAGTTTAGCAAAATATCTCATCCATCTTTGTTGAATATCATCTTCTAAGAAAAGTATTTTTTGATCTTCATCTTTAATACACTTCACTTGAACTAAATCCTTACTATTCATATCTCTTTGTTTGGCTAACTTATACATATATCTTTCTCCCTCTTTAGTATATAATCTATTATATAAATCACTAAAAGCTAATGCATTTGCATCGCATATTACTTTCTTAGCATCCTTACGAGCCACTTTATATATTTCCCAATTATCAGAATTTTTAAAATTAAACCAATTTTTATAACAAAGCTTCTTATTTTTAATTTTTTCTTGCACATTAGGATTCCACCACCAACTATTTTTACTATTAGGAGCTTTTCCCTTTGAAATTTCAAGGACATCTTTTGCAATATTCTTAATATCACTAGCCAGTTTTTTCCACATAATATTAACATCCTCATGCACAGACAAAATCTTATTTTTAAAAATATTTTTGTTAATATTCTTTAAATGCCCCCATTTAATCCTAGAAAATTGTTTTACTTTATTTTTTATTTTATGCCCCTTTATCATAAAGTCCATAACTAATAATTGATGTTGGGTACATAAATTTTTACTCAGAATAACTTTACAATCTTTGCAATCTAAATGATTTAATTTTTTAATAAGAAAATAGTCAATCTGGATTGTATTATATCCATTTTTAGAAGTGATGAGATGCTCATTCCTTTTCTTAAATAAGATATTAGCAATTAAAAAATCATAAGCTAAATAAAAATCCAATATGGTCTTGCCACCTTCATTCATCGTTCCAAATCCATGGTCACCATGAATGCTTTTAAAATCATCTACCTCTCTACCAACATGTCCATTTAAATCTCCTCCAATAAAAACTCTTTCTTCAAGAGATATATTTTGTATTAATTCTTCTAAGTCATTCCAAAAATTTAATTTAGAACTCATATCCAAACCTATTTGAGGAGCATAAGTACTTATAATATTAACAATCTTATCATCAACAACAATCTTTAAAGCTAAAACTGATTATGCCTGCTATTATTGAGGATAATCAATCGGGGTTTTTATATTCAAGGATTTCCACTGACAACATTCTGCTTGCTAGTGATATTCTTGCCACTGCTGGCAGGAGGGGTGGTGCTCAAATTTTCTGTGCAAAATTAGACATTAAAAAGGCTTTTGATTCTGTATCCAGAGATTTTGTGCTAGCTAGGCTGGCTCAAAAAGGTTTTCCCAGCATTTTCTCCAATTGGGTCAAAATGTGTATAACAGATGTCAATTTCTCTATTGTTCTAAATGGTGCTTTAGAGGGGTACTTCAACTCTTCTGCTGGGTTGAGACAAGGCTGTCCACTCAGTCCTTACCTCTTCTGTCTTGTAATGGATGCTTTCTCGAATCTCCTTGTGGGGAGAGACTTTAAAGGTATTTCTGTGGACAATTTCAAGCTTTCACACCTTTTATATGCGGACGATGTTTTAGTATTTGGAGAGGCTACATCTGAGAACTGCCACAAACTTGCCAACATTTTATCGGATTTTGGTAACTCCACGGGTTTACATATCAACTTTGACAAAAGTGCCATCATGTTTCCAAAGCACTTTAGAAATCAACAAACTGTTTGCCAGATCCTTTCAATTCACAACATTACTACCAAGATCACCTATCTTGGTATTCCGTTGTCCTTTTACAAGCTTAAAATAGAAGATTTTCTTCCCCTCATGGATAGTGTAAACAACAAATTGAATGGTTGGAAGGCTAATTTGTTATCATTAGCAGGGCGTCTTCAGTACTTAAAATTTACTATCCAAAACACCATTGGCTACTGGATTCGTGGCTCTATTTTGCCTAAAACGGTGTGTAAATTTATCAAAAAGGCATGTTCGAGATTCTTATTTTTTGGAGATTCCACTCATGTTAAGAAACTCCATATGGTTTCTTGGGACACTATATGTCGTCCCATTCTTAAAGGAGGGTTGGGCATCCAGTCCATAAATGCCATGCAGTATGCTTTTAACTGTTCTGTTATTCTTAGAATGTACAACTCCAACTCTCCTTTATCTAGCTGGCTATCCAGTAAATACATATCTCCTTGGCGCCCTCCGCCTTCTACTGCTTCTAAATTTTGGAAATCGGTGTGTAAAACTGCTATTGATGCCAAAGTGCACTTTTCTTTTAAAATTACATGTAATTCCCCTATTTCTCTGATATGGGACCACTGGTGCTTCAATCACTCCTTCTATGAATACACGGGAAGCTCTTTTTTACTCCCTGATTGTCATATGCGTCAGCTGTATGTAGGTTCTCATTGGCAATTCCCTGCTTGTATGCCTGATCAGTTGAGAAATCTTTTTTTGGCAAATTCTGAATATGAAGGTCCCTGTTTATTGTGGGAAAACAAACCCATCTCTTCATTTAAGAACTATGTTGCTGAATTTTATTCGGAATTACAAAACTATAGCTGGGGGAAGGCTATTTGGCACAAAGGTCATTGCTTAAAACATACTGTTTTCGTATGGTTGGCGCTGGTTGGGGGACTCAAAACGGCTGAAGCTCTTCACATTAGGCATATTTTGGTCCCAAAGATATGCACTCTCTGTCACATTTTTGATGAATCTGTCTCCCACCTTTTCTTTGAATGCTCTTACTGCTTTTCTGTGTTGCTTGATGTTATACCTGATACCAAAGCTCTTCTTATAAGGCCTTCGATATTGCATCTGTTTGCTTGGGTGAATGACTGCTATAAGGGCAATGCTCCGGTTAAAAACTTTTACAAGCTTATGGTTAACTGTACCATATACTGTATTTGGAAGGAGAGAAACTCTAGGAAATTTGGGAGTTCTATGCAAAGCTCCTCTACTCTGGTTTTGTTTATCAAAAAGGTGATATTTGAAAAGGTGATCAAATGGAAAAACTCTGCATATCTGCTGGATTTGCTTTAATCTGGCTGGGAATTGGTTTTGTCTGGGTAGCTACTCCTCTTTCGCAGCAGGTTTTTTTTTGGCCCTCCTGGACAATGATGATGCTCCTTTTTTTGCTGCTCCCTTGGACGGCCTTCGGGCAACCAGGGAATCGTGACCCTTTGTTATTTGGTTTATCAATTCTGAGTCCAGGATTTCCGGGCAAAGGAGCTTTTTATAATTTTTGTTGAGCTAAATGTATACCTTTATGTGCTTGCCTTAGGGAATTTTTGTCTAGATGGCTGGCAGTTTCAGGTTTTTCCTCTTTTTTGTAATCTCAGTTTTTGATATTTAATATACGGGCAATGCCCAAATTCTCCCCAAAAAAAAAATTTTAATTTAAATATAACATTGAAATTTTTACTTGATCAAATATATTTTTTAATAGCATATCACTTAAATAATTTTAATATTTACAACATCATCATGATTCAACCTCCATTAAATTCCAATTTGAAGATTTTACATTTTTTAAAATGTTTTCCCCAAAACTTGTTTAGTACATTCACCAATAATTTAATCATTTAAATAAATAAAAATTAAATTGTGAAGTCCCCAAACACATTTAAATTCCAGACATTTTTATGTCATTACAAAATCCGCAACCTTATCCACAAACTCCTAGTTGACTGCACCCTTGGTTGTTTTTACAGACATCAGCTGTTAGATTCCAAACAGCAAACACTGATCCAGCGTCTATGCCACGTGGTGGCATGGGGAAACCCTCGCTATTTCCCACAGAGGTAGTAGTGCCCGCTACGCCATGTAAGCACCGCCGTGTCGCATAGGACGTGTTCCCACGGGCAAAGCCGACGTTAGCTTTTGTAAATATTTCCGCATAGATATCTGATGGAGTTTACCGTTGAGATTTTAATGGACGGCAGATCTTTTTCTCGCATAGTAACTTCTGGACGTCGGAGCTAAACGCAGCGGCTTGTAGACCACACCGACCCCGATGCTTACTAAACCGAGCTATCTTAAATTTTTATATTGTTAAAATTTTGAACAAATTTATCCATACATTTGTATGTATGTATATATATATATATATATATATATATAATCATTAATATATTTTTAACAAACACAAAATTTTATCATTATTTGTTGCGTCATTGAATATTCACGACGGTAGAGAAATATAAAGTTTAATGTCTTAGCGTTGTATGAAGATCCAATACGCACACAGATAAAAGAGAGAATGTATAATATTTATAAGAGACACCAAGATTTTTACGTGGAAAACCCTAAAAGGGAAAAAATCATGAGGCCTAGCTCAGTTTGATTGAATCCACTATTATTTCCAATCGATTACAAATGAGGCCCTTCATTTGGGGGGGGGGGGGATCTGAGCTTATGTAATATATATACACTATACAAAGTGTGTTACATGATAGAAATATGAAGAATCAATGTTGATGTGTTTGTTTGGACGGAAGGACCAAAGTCAGCAGGTGATGGAGGTCATAAAGACTGTTGTCTGGCGACGAAGGTTGAAAGGATCGTAGTCGACGGGCGACGAAGGTCGGAACGACCGTTGTCGAGTGATAGAGATCATAAGGATCGTAGTCGGCGGGCGTTGGAGATTGGAAGGACTGTTGTCTAGCGACAGAGATCAGAAAAACTGTAGTCGGCGGGCAACGGAGGTTGGAAGGACCGTTGTCTAGTGACAAAAGTTAGAAGGACTATATTCGGCGGAGGTCAGAAGGGCCGTAGTCGGAAGGCGATAGAGATATGACATCAATTGGTGGCCTTGCAAAAGTCCGGCATTAGTTGGTGGCCGGGAAAAAAATTGACATTAGTTGGCAGCCGGGCCGAAATTCAGCTTAAGTTGGCAATCAGGTAGAAGTCTAGCGATGGGCGGAAGTTCGACATTGAGTAGAAATCCAATGAAAGTTTGGTGACGGACAGAAGTCCGGTGTTGGGATAAAATGCTTCTTGCATGCGAGTATGATTTGAGAAGACCTGGTGACAATAATACTCAGGAGGAGAACCAATAGTTATTAGTAGATGAGAAGAATTTTGATGTTGTTTAAGTGGAATTCCATCAACGATGGATGATCAAGTGGAAGTCTGTTGACAGTCAATGATCGAGTGCAGAGCTGAAGGAGAGAGTAGTAGCGTGTGCTGCTTATAACGGCCGAGCGAAAAGCTGATGGTGGCTGATATAAAATAAAGGACATTCAACATATATCAGACAAAGGGCCGATGATGCTGTATGTCTAGTGCCATTTTGCTAAGGCAATATGCATCAATACTAAAGTGTGCCAACATAAGATATCCCTAATTGAAGTGGTCAAAGTAGTGTTCTTTGTTAGTAGTCTGGCGACACACTTATAGTGTCAAATGAGTGGAGGCCTGATTTGATCATATTTAATCTTTCTTAGAAGAAGAAGTTATAGAAAATGCATTAATGCGTAATAGCGAAGAGATCACTTGAATCCACCAAGGACATATGACCATTTTGAAGTTGTTTGTCTGTTGATGATATTTACTTATATGGATGATGCAAATGTACTTTTTAATTTCAACTTTTAGTGATAATAAATGTACACTTGAATCTGATGTTGGATTTATGTAACTTCATTAATATTATATAAGAATTTGAGAACTTGTTCCTTAGAGGAAACTGAATTATTTATGCATCTTTAAGACATGCTTTGATATATTGCCCCCCATATTTTTTGAGGCTTTTTTATACTATTAAAGTCTTTATATGAGTGATGACTTTATCAATTACTTTCATGAAATCTTTTTTAGAGAGAGTGTTATCCACTCAGAGCATTGCTCGATGATGTTGACCTCTATGAAAGAGGTTCAAAGTATCCACCAAGGATGTATGACCTATCCGAGGTTATTTGTCAAAGCGTTGCTTGATGACATTAACCTATGAGTAAGAGGTCAAGATAATCCACTAAGAATATATAACATATCTGATGTTTTATATCAGAGACCTGCTCGATGGCATGAACTTATATGGAAGAGGTCGAGAGAATCCACTAAAGATGTATGACCTATCATAGGTTATATGCCAGAGCCCTGCTCAATGATGTTAACCTAAATGGAAGAGGTCGATAGAATACACCGAGGATGTATGACATATCCGAGGTTGTATATTAGAGCCCTACTCAATGGTGTTAACTTATATGGAAGAGGTCAATAGAATCCATTGAGGATGTATGACCTATCCAAGGTTGTATGTCAGAGCTCTACTCAATGATGTTAACATATATGGAAGATGTCAAGATAATCCACCAAGGATGTATGACCTATTCTAGGTTGTATGTTAGAGCTTTGCTTGATGACTTTAACCTATATGGAAGTTGTCAAGAGAATCCACCAATGATGTATGACTTATCCGAGGTTGTATGTCAAAGCCCTACTTAATGACATTAACCTGTGTGAAAAGGGTCGAATAAATACCATTGGGATCTATTTTGTCTTGATTGGGAGGGGGTGAGTGCCGCGTGTATCCCGAATCAAATGTGAAGAATGGTTTATCTTTAGATCATTACTATATTTTTGAGGTTAAGATTAAGACCTTCCCTAAGGAATAGAAGTCCTTCAAAGGACTGTATAAAGCTTATTATTGATTGGAAGCATCCTTGCTTTTATTGAAATTTTCTTGAAATATCATATTGATGTTAAAAATTTTGTAGAATCTTTTTAATCATAATTAGAGTCAAAGTTGCCCCCCAATCTGCATCTGATTCTTATGAAATTGATGCAGCAATGACTAATATCAGGATGTTGACATGAGTCATCTTTTGAGATTAGAGCAATAGTTACCCCCTTGTCAGGAATGACATTCCCACATACGGCACCAAATTGTTGCATCATAGAATATTTATGACTGTAGAGAATTATAAAGTTTAACAACTTAGTATTTTATGAAGATCCAGTGCGCGCGCGCGCGCACACACACACACACACACACACACATAAAAGAGAAGGTGTAATATTTATAAGAGACACCAAGATTTTTACGGGGAAAATCCTGAAAAGGGGAAAACTATGGGGCCTAGCCCAATTTCAATGAATCAACTATTATTTTCAGTCGATTATAAATGAGGCCTTTATTGGGGGAAAGTCTTGGCATTATGTAATATATATATACCATACAGAGTGTGTTACATGGAGGAAACAAGAAGAATAACTATTAATGTACTTATTTGGTCAGAAGGACCATAATTATTGGGCGACGGAGATCATAAAGATCATTGTTCTGGCGATAGTGAGAAGGATCATAGCCGGCGGGCGATAGAGATCGGAAGGATCATTATCTAGAGACAGAGGTCATAAGGATTATAATTGACGGGTAATGGAGGTTGGAAGGACTTTTGTCTAGTGATAGAGGTTAGAAGGACCGTATTAGGTGGGCAACGAAGGTTGGAAGGATTGTTGTTTAGCGATCGAGGTTAGAAGGATCATAGTCGGCTGACGACAGATGCGACAGAGAAAGTAAGGACCGTAGTTGGAAGGCGATGGAGGTTCGACATCAATTGGTGGCATTGCAAAAGTCTGATATTATTTGGTGGTCGGGCAAAAAAAATTGCATCAGTTGGCGGTCAGGCAGAAGTCTGATGTTAGTTTGTAGCTGGGCCAGAATTTGACGTTAGTTGGCGGTCGGGTAGAAGTATGGTGATGGGCGAAAGTTCGACATTCGATAAAAAGTCTGAAGACGGACAGAAGTCTTGTGTCGGGTATAAATTTGACGATGGGTGAAAGTCTGGCGACGAGCAAAATTTTGACATAAGGAAGGAATATGATAGAAGTTTGATGATGTTGAAAGTCTAGCAACAGGCGGAGGTCCGACGATGGGCATAATTCCAAAGTCATGTATAAATCTGGCAAGGGGCAGAAGTCTAGTGTCACGTAGAAGTCCAGTGACAGGTATAAGTCCAACGATAGGTGGAAGTCTGGTGTCATGTAGAAATCCAATGACGGGCAAAACTCTAGCGTCAGTTGGCTACCGGATGAAAGTTTGGCGGTGGTCAAGGAGGAGTATCTTCCTTCCATTCCTTTTCTTCTTGCTTCCTTGCTTAATTTCGGCATTAGTTGGCGATCACGTAGAACTTCGACGTCGGCTCCTGGATGAATGTCAGGCAGTGGTAGAGGAGGAGTCTCTTTGTTATCTTCCTTTTCTTCATTCACTTCCTGCTTGAGCCTCCTTCTTCCCCCCCTTTGAGGGGTCCTCTTCTATGATAAATGATGGGTTTATTTATAGTTTTCTAAGAGTAGCATGACAAAAAAAATAGAGGAAAATTAGGGGTAAATTAAGAGTGATTTGAATGGACGGCCGATCTTGAATCCCTTGCTCATGGACAGTTTATTGGGCATTTAAAGGCTCTAATGATATCAAAATTTATAGATCTTAGGCTCGTTGGATTCATCTCGTCAAGCCTCTCGATTCGTATATAAGCACACCATATTTAGAAACTGTTTGGTAATCCAAAATTTAGATTGAACCTTCCAAATTTGCTTCGGGTCTTTGATTTGGACTCATTTGGGCTTGGATTGAGTTGAATTTGGAATCATTGGGTTTGTATTTTTGAGACATTCAGTTCGATTGTAAGTTTGCTGAAATTGGAGTTTAGATTGTCTCAAATTTAATTTTTAAAGTTTCTAACTTAATTTTTTCCTCGAGATTCATGTTTGATCAATATAATTTTTTGATGATATATTATTATTATTATTATTCTTAATGGCTCTAGAGAATGAAATGCAATCAAATTCTGCAACAAATTTTAATTAGATTTGAAGTTATTTATAAGCTAAGTCTAATTGTTTCTTGCCCAATTTAGAGAAATTAGTGTAAAATAGGCTTTAGAGTCATTAAGAATAGTCCAGTGGATTGTTTTTAGGTTTCTTATAGTGTTCCAAGCAAAATATCCATATTGGTTGGGTTTATATGCTTGCATCAATCCCTACCACCTTATTTATGATTTTTGATCAAAACATTGTTGATTAGCCACCCTTATGAGCAAGGGATAATGGAGATCACTTCATGGTAGCTATGAACAACTAGCCATACAAAAGAATCCAAGATATCGAGCTTGAATTTTGTTAATGAAATGTATTTAGGTTGGGTCAGTTTACCTTTTGGGCTAGTTTAATTAGGTTATGCTGGCTTGACTAAGAAGTTAAAGGTCTAAGGAAGGTTTAGGTTGAGTTTCATTGAATTTGGACTAAGGTCTGATGGGATTTGGTCAAAATTAGTATGTGTATATACCCTTAGGGGCAATTTGATAATTTTTCCATTCATAGTCAAATGAGCTTGACCAAGTATTATACATGCCCCCAAGTAATCCTAGAATGAATTAGAATTTAGAATCACCCGGGTTTGAAGATGAAGCCTATAATTTGGGTTTTCACCTAAATAAATTAAGATGAGTATCATAGGGGCATTTCTATAATTTTTTTTTAATCATGGTAAAAAAGGCTTTACCATAATTTGACCATGATGACAAGTGACTTTAAACCAAATTAGAGTAACTTGGGTCCAAAGTTTGAGCCAATGGATTGGTTTTGATCAGAGGAAACCAAGGTGAGTGTTCTTAAGTGTATCTTTATAATTTTGCCACCCATGGTTAAATGGGCTTGACCAAGGTTGGGCATAATCTCAAGTGCCTCTAAGATGAATTAGAGTCATTTGAAATTGAAGTTAAAGACAAATGGAAATGTTTAAGGGTTTGAATTTACTCCTTAGGTTTTCAGGATTTTCAGTTAAACATCAATGATCAAAGGGCTTAACCGTTAGTCAAAGTTAAGGCCATATAATTGAATTAAGTATTTATATTTAGGTTTTAAATATTTTAGGCTTTAGGATAAATTTGGGTTAACCATGGTCAAAAGATTTTAATATGGGTTAATCGAAGTCAATGCATTCTTAGCATGAGATAAGAATATGTAAACTTAAAGCTAAATGACAATGATTTGATGTTTAAAGTCTGATTTGGGTTAAATTTTGACCTTGGCCAAATCTACTTTTACCTTAGTTCAAAGGGTTTGTCTTAAACTCCTTGACCCGAGGGGTTAATCCAAAGAATGGGTCCAAGGCCTTTAGGATGTCTCTTATGATTACAAGTTGTGAATGATAGATCCTAGGTTAAGGGTATTTAGGTAATTTTGGGTGTTAAGTTTTTACTTATGGTTGACCTAAGGTTGATCAAGTGGGATCCATTACCCGTCAAAGGTGAATAAGGATTGTCTTGTCACAACCCTACCCGATATCACACATGCATACCATGTCTGATTGTGGCTAGACTGACCCGAAGATCTGGTTGCATAAATACTAAAATATAACGTCCAATTTATATACTATACAGAGTCACTATTGAATGTAATATAAGGTAGAAGACTACTGAATTCTAACATGATTTTTTTTCTATATATCATCTGAAACATATAGAATCTGAAATTTATTTATAATAGTGCTTGTCAATAGAGAGAGAGAGAGAGAAAAAAAAACAAGCCTAAAAAAATTAAAACTAACAAAGTATACATACAACACAGGACAGAGCCTATTATCTCTTTACCACAAGCTTGATAAATCTTCTTAACATCCTAACCTACCATTTAGTAAGTCAATCCTATTCTTAAACATTATATAAATTCCTCCACATCCACCCCTAATGGTATCAAATGATGAGAGACATCATGTGATGATTGACATCATGTAATAACTAATACTGATTGATGATGACTATGAGAAAATGATGAATGTCAGGTGATAGTTGATGTGAGAAATTGTGGGAATCATGTAGCATGCTTCAAATAATGATGGGTCATAACATATAACATATGATAATAGGAGGCTAATGATGACATACATTAAGTGATGACAAGTATTAAGTGATAATGGGTATCAATCTATGATAGAACCCATGCAATAATAAGTGTCAAGCAATGATAGATATTAGGTGTAAAGCACCAAATACAATTTTGGATTATGGAAATGATGAATGTCAAGTGATGGTGGGGTATTGGGCTACATTGGACATCAAGTAGTAGTGGGATTCAGAATAATCCTTTTGATGATAGAAGGGGAAATTGGTTGATTTAGATATATGGAAGAAGAAGAAGAAGAAATGATGAAAAACAAATAAAAATCATTTTTCTCTCCATGTGGTTGTCAAAGCTTTATATATTTTTTTTTCAATAAATTCATGCAATCTATAAGGTGGGGTTGGTCAAATAAGGAGAACTAACAATATAGATGACTAAAGCTCTAACATGAATGGATGACTTTATAATCCAGATGCCCTAAATATGTATAATTAATTCTAATTTATAGATTTTAAGAGAGATTTTTTAGTAGTATTTATTAAATTCTATGAAATTAGTACCCATATCATTTGGTCCAAGTTAATCCCTTTTATAGCCATAAAAGAGACAAAAAATCTTGCATGTGGGGTAACCTAGGTTTTGACTAGGGATTGGTATTGGTGGGTTACCAGTGGTTATGTGGTGGAAGCAATAAAAACAAAATCTTCTTAAGATAACTTGAGAACATACTTTTAAAGCCCAAGTTATCATGAGTCTAATAAAGTTAACAAATTAGAATTATGAAGGTCGTATTATTTCCAACAATTAAAAGAATGTTTAAGGTACAATTTTGAGCCACTAAATAATTCTAATGATATGCCATAAACTTTGGATCAAAATATTCATCTCTCTAAAATTAATCTAATGACACAAATTGCCCATAAATTGAAGACATAGAAGAGTAATAGCAATTTTATAAAATTAAAAAGATAAAATTTGAGGTCACTAAAAATAGGGATGATATGATATACTACTATTTTTGTGTAGAAATATTTATCTTTATAAATGGATTATAAATCAATTACTTATAGCAGTTATATGAACTCTAAGAATAAGAATTTTAAATAGATGAAATACAAATAATTTGATATATTTTAAAATAATCCAAGGGCATATAATGATTATTTGTAGAGAAAGCATATTAAGAGTTTGTTGTGTAGCCCCTCAATAAGCCAAATATGTTTAGTACTCGCAAATTTAGCGAAAAATATAATAATTTATAACACACTTATTATATCATGATCTCATCTTGACTCATGTTAATACTAAAATGTGTGAGTGTGTGTGTGTGTCTATTATGGTAAGAGTAAATGAAATTTTTTTCTACCCCAATAATCAAAGTCATGGTGTTTACTTCCTCTCAATAAGGATTTGGCTTACTTTTTGAATGGTGTTAAACAAGAATTAGACCTTTCTATATTAAGCATAGCATGATTCTTATTTTATAAGTTATTTACGAAACATGCATATTTTTATTTATTATTATGATTTATTTATTAGTGATACCAAGATAAAATTTACATGATTCTTACCTTATTGTGACTTAGGCTATCATTAAATTTGTTGAATCTCCTAGACCAAGAGTTGTAGGGATGTGATATAAGGTGGTACAGTAAGAAAATTTTGGTAAAGTCTACTTGATAAACCTTTTGAGGGAACTTAGACCTATATGTACTAAATTTTACTCTATTGAAAAGATAGCCCTCCAAACAAGAGAATGGACATTTGCACATGATTGTTGTTACCTATTTGAATTCAAGAGAATTCATTACTCTCAAATCTTATGAGATGTACCTTTAACTAAACTAAGGTAAGAATTTCATTAACAACCACCTATTGTACCATGGGAGATGATGACCTATAAATTCTTTACCGTTGCTTCATAGTGGCAAATAAATTTACCATCAATGATAACATAAGATTATTTACCTCTCATTCCACTCTCAAGTTTTTTTTTTTAAGATTGTGTATATTTTTTGAGTCATTTAAGTCGCTTTGGATTGATGTCGAATTAGTTTAAACTTGACCTAATTCAAACATTAAGCCTGATAAATAATCATTTGTTGACTTTACTTGGCATGCATCAAGTTTAGTTTGATGTATCCTTAATCAACTTAGATTTATCCTATATCAACCCCTCAATTTCTTATATATATATATATATATATATATATATATATATATATATATATATATATATATATATATATATATATAATATTAATTAAGTAAATGTAGAGCTAATATATACATTGGGAATCTAATCTCCTTGAATCTTTGAAGTCACCTACATCCGAAAGTTTAATCTTAGTTACCTTATGGTCAACCTCTTCAAGGGTCATATTATTCTAGAAATCATCTTCTTAACTTTCAACTTCTTTGCCTCTTATTATCGATTTGTCATCCTGAAGTCATTTTCCTTAGCCGCCTTATAATATTCCTCTTCTTTGGATACAATCCCATGGAAGTTGCCTTATTAATTTTCACCTACTTAGCATTCCTCTATCAGTTAGTCCATCTAGAGCCATTGGTTTGGATGAATTCTTGTTGGCCTCTTCCTTGTACCTAGTCACATACAATTTACCTTTTCATCTTTTGTATTTATAGTCTCTTACCACCAACTTGGCCTTTTAAGGTCATCAGTTTGGTCACCTTCTTTTCATCCTTATTATTGGACCTAATCTTACAGGAGACATCATCTTTGCATTCACATTCTTAGCCTCATGTCATTCACTCAACGACCTATCAACTAGGTTATTTTATTCTCAACCTATTTTTATGACAAATTCTCTTGGATGTTTGATTCTATAAATTTCCCTTTCAAGCCTCATACCATTGGTTTGACATCTTAGTGTCTTTAGCTTAATTTTCTTAAAGTTGGTCTCTTCCTAAGACTTATTCATATATAAGTTCCTTTCATGTATTTCACCTTCATAACCCTTTACTATTCAACCTAATATCATAAAGTTGTTAGCTTGAATGCCTTCTTATTGACCTCTTTTTGAGGCATAATCTCATGGATGTACCTTTTCACCTTTGTCCATCTTAGCCTTCTATTGTTGGCTTAAGCTTCTAGATTCATTGACTTTAACTTCTTCTTCTTGGTTTCTTTATGAAGCCAATCCTATGGAAGTTGCCTTCTCAACTTTCACCATCATAACTTTCTATTATTAACTCATATTCTTGAATCATTAGCTTATTTTCCTTTTTTGTTGACCTTTCATTGGGACCCAATCTCATGGAAGTTTCCTTCTGAGCTTTCACTTTCTTAGCTTTATATTCCCGACATTTTATCATCATTTCAACATCCTAGATTCTTTTGCATTTATTGCATTTTGGGTTGTCTCTTCATGGAACCTAATCTTATAGAAGCCGATTTCTCAAATTTTATATTTTAGTCTTCTATTATTACCTCAAAATTGTAGATTCATCATCTTATCCTCTTTCTTTGCATCATTTTCTTTATACATAATATTGCGAAATTGGCTTTCTTGATTTTTGTCTTCCTAAACTTTTATTATTGGCTAAAGATCCTAGAGTACATAGCTTCGCCACTTTCTTATTGGCCTCTTCCTAAGCACTAGTCCAATGGAAGTCACCTTCTTAACTTTGGCTTTTAGAATTTCCAATCATTGGCTCAACATCCAAAAGTGATCTTCTTGGTTCCCTCTTTTTAACCACTTTTTAAGCTCCAATCCCATATAAGTCCCTTCTCGATACTCAGTTGCTTGACTTTCTACCATTGGCTCACCATTTTAGAATCATTAACTTTGTCACGCTCTTCCAATAGTCTTCATGGGACTCAATCACATAGAAGTCACATTCTTGGCATTTGCCTTCAAAGGCTCTATTATTGGCTTAGCATTAAAGAATTATTCTCTTGGGCTTCTTTTAGTGGCCTTTTCTCATGACTTTATCTTATTAAAGCCGCCTTCTTAGCACTCACTTTATTAACCTCCATTCATTTGTTCGACACCCTATATTTCGTCATGGCCTATTCTATCTCACCTTGTTCTTGAAAGTCTTCTTAAAAAATCAAACCATTAACATGGAATTCGCATGGAACTCCTCAATATTAATGAGTTCTTATAAGAATTCTTGTCATCACATGCTCATATAATGATAGCATGATACTATGTTAGGTTTTGGCCATTCCCTACCACCTTTCTTGATTTAGGCTGTGATTAACATAAATTCTGTTAAATCCATCCTTGGGTCACCTGCTTGCATAAAAAGGAAAATATTATCTTAGCAAGTATGGTGTATCATCGATTTTTATTTTCCCTTACCCAATCTTCTTTTATACACTTGAAAGAGGTCGAGAAATTAAAAGTTTGATACATTTCTCCTTATTTCTTTCATGTAAAAGCCATTTTTAGGCTAAGGACAACTCTTTTTCTATTGAGCTTTAAACTCCACACATATCCCTTAACTATCAACTCTACACAGGGATAAGGAGGCTTTTATGATCTCTAAGACATCCATCCTTTCTTCTTCACTCACTCTTCATTGGGTTGAGGAATAGAAGAGCAAACATTGGAATTTCAATATGTTAAACTCTAAAATCAATTTCAATATGTTAAACTCTAAAATCAATTTGAAATTTATTCAAAACTTAATCCGAACCATGTTTCAATAAATTTTATTTTTTAGTGGACTTCAAAAAGTAGTTCATAAATACAAGATGTGTAATTTTACAGTAAATAAACTATAAGACTTATTTATCTAAAAAAGTTAATAAGATATATCTAAAAAATCATTAAAAAATTATCTTGATCAGGTACTAATCTTGAGGTAAAATCAGGTCGGAAGCTTCAAAAATTAAATATGGGACAATCTGAACTCCAATTTCTGCTAACCTATAATCGAACTTAGCATATCAAAAATATAAACCCAACTACATCAAATTCAACTCAATTCGAGCCCAAATGGGTCCAAATCAAAGACCCGAAACACATTTGGAAGGTTTAATCCATAATTTGGATTACCAAACAGTTTCCAAATATGACATGCTTATAGTCGAATCGAGCGGCTTGACGATGCACATCCAACGAGCTCAAGACTGTCGAATTCCAATATCATTAAGACATTCAAATGTATGATGAACGGTCCATGATTAAGGGATTCAATATCAGCCGTCCATCCAAACCACTCCACATTTGCCCTTGATCTTCCTCCTATTTACGGGTTATGCCGCTCTCAGAAAACTATAAATATCCCCTCATTTCTTTTAAGAAGGGACCAAAGGAGGGGGAAGGAAGAAGAAGAGAAGAGAAGAAGAGAAGGAGGAAAGAAGCTCCTCCTCGACCGCCGCTAGAGTTCTGCCCAACTTTCAAGTGTTGTCAATGTTTCGCCCAACTTTCAAGTAACACTGGAGTTCCGCCCAACTTTTAAGTGATGCCAGAGTTCCGCTCGACTTTCAAGTGACGCTGGAGTTTCTCCCAAATTTGAAGTGACGTAGGAGTTCTGCCCAACTCCCAAGTGACGCCGAAACTCCCCTCGATCTCCAAGCGACGCTGAAACTTCGCTCGATCTTCAAGTGACGCCGAACTCCTCTTGATCTCCAAGTGACGCCAGAATTATATCCGATCTCCAAGTGACTCTAGAGTTTTGACTGAATATCATCTAATGCTGGAGTTCTCCCCAGTCGCCGACTAACGTCGGACTTCTACTCGATGACAGACCTCCGCTCGTCGTTAGATTTCTACCCAATGTCGAACTTCTATCAGACATCGGACTTTCATCAGACATCTATTCAATGCTGGAATTTTGTCCATTACTGGACTTCTACCTAACGATGTCCTTTTAACCTTCATCATCATACAACGGTCCTTCCGACCTCCATCTCCTGTCAACTATGATCCTTCTAACTTACGTCACCCATCAAATATGTCCTTCCGACCAAAAGAACACATCAACAATGATTCTTTGTATTCCCACCATGTAATGTACTCTATATAATGTACATCAAGCCAAGGCCTTCCCCCTAAGGAAGGGCCTCATTTGTAATTGATTGTAAATAATAGTTGATTCATTCAAACAGGGCTAGACCTAGTGATTTTTTCCCCTTTTGAGGGATTGGAGGACTTATTTGACCTCTTCCTGAGCACTAGTCCAATGGAAGTCACCTTCTTAACTTTGGCTTTTAGAATATCCAATCATTGGCTCAACATCCAAAAGTCATCTTCTTGGTTCCCCTTTTTTTAATCACTTTTAAGTTCCAATCCCATAGAAGTCCCTTTCTCGATACTTAATTGCTTGACTTCCTACCATTTGCTCGCCATTTTAGAATCATTAACTTTGTCAAGCTTTTCCAATAGTCTTCATGGGACTCAATCACATAGAAGTCACCTTCTTGGCATTTGCCTTCAGAGGCTCTACTATTGGCTTAGCATTATAGAGTTATTCTCTTGGGCTTCTTATAGTGGCCTTTTCTCATGACTTCATCTTATTAAAGCTGCCTACTTAGCACTCACTTTATTAGCCTCCATTCATTAGTTTGACACCCTATATTTTGTCATGGCTTATTCTATCTCACCTTGTTCTTTAAAGCCTTCTTAAAAAATCAAACCATTAGCATGGAATTTGCATTGAGCTTCTCAACAATTTGAGTTCTTATGAGAATTGTTGTCATCACATGCTCGTATAATGATAGCATGTTACTGTGTTAGTTGTCGACCATGCCCTACCACCTTTCTTGATTTATATTGTGATTAGTACAAATTCTTTTAAATCAATCCTTGGGTCCCCTGCTTGCATAAAAAGAAAAAAATACTATCTCAGCAAGTATGTTGTATCATCAATTTTCATTTTCCCTCACCCAATCTTCTTTTATACACTAAAAAGAGGTCGAGAAATTTAAAGTTCGATACATTTCTCCTTATTTCTCTTGTCTAAAAGCCACTTTTAGTTAGAGAGCAACTCTTTTTCTATTGAGCTTTAAGCTCCACCTGTATCCCTTAACTATCAACTCTACACAGAGCTAAGGAGCCTTTTATGGTCTCTAAGGCTTCCATCCTTTCTTCTTTGATCACTCACTCTTCATTGGGTTGATGAATAGAAGAACAAATATTGGAATTCCAATATATAATACTCTTATATCAATTTGAAATTTATTAAAAATTTAATATGAACCTTGTTTCAATCAATTTTATTTTTTAGTACTTCAATAAGAATACAAGATGTGTAATTTTACAATAAATATACTTTAAGACTTATTTAACTAAAAAAAGTTAACAAGATATATCTCAAATTATATGTATTATAAAACATATATATTGACTTCATATTAAATATGATTATACAAATGTAATGCTTATTATTTTATACCAACAAAATATTTTTCACATAAAATTATAACGCTGAGTCTTTTAACTTTTAAGCATATTTAGTATAAAATATATATATTTTTAGAATAATTAAACAGAAAATAAGAGGCAAAGTCTATAATGATGCGGTAGAATTACTTTTTTTTTTTTTTTCTTGGAAAGTGAGTGGAGTTAAATGTTCATCATAGTTTGACAAGAAAAAACTCCATTAGTGGGATTAAGATGCACGCTTATAAATTTGTAGCAGAGTTCTCCTGAAAAAGTACTTCCTTGCTACGAACTCCGATAAAATAATTCCTTTCTATTCTTCAGATCAACTTAGGGTAGGCGGCTTGGAACTTAATAACGATCTCTTTCTTCCCTGTTAGTTGAAATCGAAGTTAAAGCTTTATCCTTTCTGTACTTTGAAGAAAGATTCATATCGGAAGGACCTCATTGTGCATGGTTTTCTCATTCCTGTGGGTTGCTCGACCTTAGCTTCTTCTCCCTGTTTCTGAGCCTTCGTTGTAAACAAAACCAAATTCTTTCTCTGTACCGTCGATTCCTTGCGGGGATTCATCAAACTCATCCAACGCCTTTCTCCACCAGCTTTCTTCAATTCCTAATTTGTCCCCACAGAAGATTAAAGCCCAAGTCCGCTTCTTTTTCTGCTATCATTTTCATTTCTCCACTTCAAATAGCAAGAAGAAAAGTGACGTTTTTGATAAGAAAGAGAAAAGAAACCCATTTCTCTGTATTTACGATTCGGTCGATCCATTTTGGTTCAAGTTTTGTCTCTAAAATGGTGTCCAGGTCATACACCAATCTCCTTGAGCTCGCCTCAGGGGAGTCCTCCTCCTTGGGATGGTTCCCACGACGAATTCCTCGCGTGGTCACTACCTCCGGCATCGTTCCTGACCTCGACTCCGCCTCGTCTTCCCTTTCCTCCTCCCCCGAACCCCGCGAGCGCACCATCATCGTCGCCAACCAGCTCCCTATCCGCTCTCAACGCCTTCATGGCAGCGGCGGATGGACCTTCTCCTGGGACGAAACCTCCCTTCCTCTCCAGCTCAAGGGCACCACAGCGGACCTCTCCAGCATGGAGTTCGTCTATGTAGGCTGCCTCCGCGAAGAAATCCCCCTTTCTGAACAGGATGCAGTTTCTCAGACCCTCTTCGAGACATTCAAGTGCGTGCCCACGTTCATTCCACCTGATCTCTTGTCAAGATTCTATCTTGGCTTCTGTAAGCAGTATCTATGGCCTCTTTTCCATTACATGCTTCCTCTCTCAGCAGAGCTTGGAGGCCGATTCGATCGTTCTCTGTGGCAGGCTTACGTCTCTGCAAACAAGATTTTTGCTGATAAGATCCTTGAAGTCATCAATCCAGATGATGATTTTGTTTGGGTTCATGACTACCATCTTATGATTCTCCCCACCTTTCTCAGGAAGAGGTTTAATAGAGTCAAGCTGGGATTTTTCCTTCATAGCCCCTTTCCCTCGTCTGAGATTTACAAGTCTTTGCCTGTAAGAGATGAGATTCTAAGGTCTCTGCTCAATGCTGATCTGATTGGATTCCATACATTTGATTATGCCCACCATTTCTTATCTTGTTGTAGCCGGATGCTTGGGCTTAGCTATGAATCAAAACGGGGCTATATTGGACTGGAGTACTATGGTCGGACTGTAAGTATCAAAATTCTTCCTGTTGGGATTCATATGGCTCAACTAAAATCAGTGTTGAGCTTACCTGAGACCGAGGCGAAAGTTTTAGATCTGGTTAAGCAGTTCTCGGGTCAGGGTAGGACAATGCTGCTCGGGGTCGACGACATGGACATCTTCAAAGGGATCAGTTTGAAGCTTCTGGCCTTTGAGCAGCTTCTATTGCAGCATCCTGAGTGTAGGGGGAAGGTGGTGTTGGTTCAGATTGCGAATCCAGCGAGAGGGAAAGGGAAGGATGTCAAGGAAGTGCAAAGTGAGAGCTATGCCATGGTGAAAAGGATCAATGAAACTTTTGGGTATTTGGGCTATGAGCCTGTGGTCATGATTGATAAACTATTGCAGTTCTATGAGAGAGTGGCATACTATGTGGTTGCTGAGTGTTGCTTAGTGACTGCAGTGAGGGATGGGATGAATCTAATACCTTATGAGTACATAATATCGCGGCAAGGAAATGAGAGCTTGGATAGAGCATTGGATTTAAGCTCTTCAACACCGAAGAAGAGCGTTTTGGTTGTGTCAGAGTTTATTGGTTGCTCGCCATCTTTGAGCGGAGCTATTCGAGTAAATCCATGGAATATTGATGCTGTTGCAGATGCCATGGACTCAGCTTTGCGGATGCCAGAGTCAGAAAAGCAATTAAGGCATGAGAAACACTATAGATATGTGAGTACACATGATGTTGGCTATTGGGCAAACAGTTTTCTACAGGATTTAGAGAGAAGCTGCAGGGATCATATAAGGAGGAGGTGTTGGGGAATTGGTTTTGGGCTGGGATTTAGAGTAGTTTCTCTAAATGCAAGCTTCAAAAAGCTTTCTTTGGAGTATATAGTATCTGCATACAGGAGAACTGAAACCAGAGCTATCCTTCTAGATTATGATGGTACTCTAATGCCTCAAGCTTCCATTGATAAGAGCCCAAGCCAACAGTCGATTGAGATTTTGAATGGCCTTTGCTGCGACAAAAACAACGTCGTCTTTCTCGTCAGTGCTCGCAGTCGTAACAGTCTGAATGAGTGGTTCTCTCCCTGTGAAAATCTTGGCGTTGCGGCTGAGCATAGCTACTTCTTAAGGTATGATAAATTTGAAATCTTCTTAAGTTTTCATGTAGATGAAAGCTAGGAAATATATTCATGTTTGCTATTTCAGGGTAAAGAGAGACGCAGAGTGGCAGAAGTGTATTCCCGCAGCTGATTTCAGCTGGAAGCAAATCGCTGAGCCAGTGATGAAGCTCTACACTGAGACCACTGATGGCTCCTTCATCGAAGACAAGGAGACCTCGTTGGTTTGGTGTTACGAAGATGCCGACCACGATTTTGGGGCTTGTCAGGCTAAGGAGCTCTTCAATCATCTTGAGAGTGTTCTTTCAAATGAGCCAGTCTCCGTGAAGAGTGGTTCCAACAAAGTTGAAGTGAAGCCTCAGGTCAGTAACAGTAACCAGTTCTAGTTCATGACTTGGACAAAAATTCTAGTTTGAATATACGTTACACATACTAAAATTACCTTGACAGGGTGTGAGCAAGGGCCTGGTTGCTCAGAGGTTGATTTCAACCATGAGGGAGAGAGAACTTCTTCCAGATTTTGTTCTTTGTATTGGTGACGATCGCTCTGATGAAGACATGTTTGAAGTGATAACCAGCGCAGTAAATGGTCCTTCATTGTCACCTTCAGCTGAGGTCTTTGCATGCACTGTTTGTCAGAAACCCAGCAAGGCAAAGTACTATTTAGATGACACTGCTGAGATTGTGAGGCTGCTTCAAGGCTTAGCTTCTGTGTCGGAGCAATCTTTGGGAAGTTTTGTGCCTTCTGCAGTAGAACAAAGTTCCCTGGCCTTGCCTACAGGCTAGAAGGCAAAGTTGAATGTTCAAGCTGGAGGTTTTTTTTGCCCTTTTGAGTGCATTACACCATGGTTTTACACCTCGTATCTTTGTTTAGTTAGGTGAGGTGTCCATCTCATGAAGGAAGGTATGTTTTTTGCGTTCCATATAAACAAAGTGTACATGTGGTTTATTGATCAATCATGTTCCTTTGTTATCCTTGGAAATGTGACGATTATAAGCTTTAGTTTTCTTTACTAGAAGATATGCATAACGGTTTGTGTAAATATGTTCTTAAGCACTCAAGTTAGAGTAGTATTGTTTTGTGAAGTAATTTGCATTAGAGCTTAAAGTTTCGTTTGGGACAACTATATTGCTTCTTTCTAAAACAACTTTTTAGTATAAAATTATATTTTAAAAAAAATTTACTAAAAAATTGCTTATAAAATAATACAAAAGCTATCCTAAAGGAACTCTAAGAATGCGTTTGGGACGGCTTTCTTATTGCTTCTTAAAGCAACTTTTTAGTATAAAAATTTAAATATTTGTATTAAAAAAGTATTTTAAGAAATAGTAAACAAGTCGTCCCAAACGAAGCCTAAATCAGGGGCTCTACTATGCATTGTGTAGTTTGAAGTTTCTTTCTGTTGAGATAAGCATTGAAGAGAAGTTGAATGTTGCTAAGGTTTGGTTTTTTGCTGGACTTTTTAACGGGATCCTCAGTATAAAATACGCTCTTAAAATTCAGGAAAAATATGTTTCGAGCTATTTTTCTGATGATGGGTCTAAGTCTAACCATTGTAAAATCATAACTAGAGAAAATTCTATCTAAATGAAGCACCACTTTTAAAATATAAAATAAAGAAAAAAAAAAAAAAAAAAAAACTGGAAGCCTAAGCAATAATCGGTCACATCTTAGTCAAAACAATCATCCATCAATTTTCTGAACTAGTATGCTAGGAATGACATATTTTTGAATTGAAGGTCATAAATGTTCAATATCATTTATACTGTATCCATATGTTCATACTAAAAAATCTCTTACTAAGGTCATCTCCAACCGAGAACTCTATTTTTCACATCAAAATAACGCAAAAAGCAAAAATGACGTGGTGCTGCTCCAATCCAACGTCATTGCAAGCAAATGGAGGATTTTTTGGCGTTCGGCTGGAGCGAAGGAATGACGCCAAACGCTCGTTTGGCGTTCGGTTAGAGATGCCCTAACAAAGGATTGTTTGCTAATTGGCTGGTTGATTAATTGCTGACTGGGTTGAAATGTTGATTGATTGCATATGGTTAAATGTAAGTGGAGATGATTGAATGTTGAAATTTTGATTGATTGTTTGAAGTAATTGAAGATGAGTGATTTTGATTGATTGATTGATTAAGGACTGAATGAATGTATAGATGATTGAAGTGTAGGTTGTAAGCTGGATATATTGTTGATTGATTTGGTGATGATTGTAGAGGTGATTAAAGTGTATGATTGATATGTAGGTTAATTGAATGTAGATTGATTGATGGCTAACTGAAAATCAGATGGTTGACTGTTGAATGATTGTCAACCACCAGACGGATGATCAGGAGTAATAGGTATTTTAAGATGAAGACCTCATACAAAAATGAGATCAATATCATAGGATAGAGATAGTTTTGTAATTTAGTGTTTAAACTTCAACAAACAATTACTTTAATATTTCAATGCATAGATCCTCCAAACTTCATGGATTGAAAGATTAGGGGACCATGAAGCTATGTTTCAAATTTTGTTGAATTTGGAGCATCCTACACAAAGTTATGAACATTTAAAATTTTAGTTCATTTTCAACTAAAATCCCTAGATTGATTTGGACCATCCAATCACACAATTAGATGGCCTGAATTAAACCAAGCAATGTGTGTCATGCTTGGGTTTTCAACCCGCACCTCTTGTGGGCTACCCGCGCTTGGGTGGACGATCCTATTTATTAGCTCCAAAGCAAGTCGATTTGATGACCACTGAGCCCTGCCTACTCTTTTAAGTGGCTTCTAAGGGGTCGACATGCATCCAACCATTGGCTGAAATTTCAAATAAATGCCAAAAATATCCAAAAATGCTCAAAACATAAAAAAAATCATAAAAAATCTACTTCTCAATCAAAGTTGACATTTTTGGGCTCATTGGAAATGTCTTGAGCCTAATTTTATTTTAAAATTAATTTTAAGTAATTTTGACCACTAGATTGTGAGTAATTTAATTTTAAATATAAATTAATTTTCTTGATTACTTACAGATCAGTGGTCAAATTGAGCACAAATTTGGACATGGCATAATAGGGTGAGCACCCTACATACCCTATTTTCTCTGGGCCTTGGTGATATTTGGATTCTGGTGAATTGAAATTTTAAAGTTCTGGATCAAATTTTGATCCAAAACTTTAGAAATTCATAACTTATACATGACTTAGAATTAGGTCTTGATTTTTTTCATGGTTTGTATGCATTACTGTAAGGGTTAGAATGCTTGTGATTTCACCCAAGTCAAAATAGTAGAAATCCCAAATTGAATTCTCAAAGTTATAGATGTATTTACCTTTGGGGTCATTTATAAAACCTAGAGAGATTTTGATGACTTTAAATTTCATAGGTTTGAAGTACATGATTTGGTGAACATGTATTTCGATTATAGATTAAATATGCTAAACTTGTAAAAATTATAATTAATTATAAAAAAAATTCAAATGATCCAAACTCAAAGACATTGGACTCATCTCTGGGTTTCGTATTTTTGAAAAATAAAAACTTCCAAAATTTAAAGTAAATTATAAAAAGTAATAATTTGGTCAAATCCCCTTATTAAATAATTAAAAAAATTCATAAATTCAATAAAATCTGGAAAATTCAAAATTTTACTCACTGAACTAAATAAAATTCACAATAATAATAACCAAACATAAATATTACCTCCTTCATAATTAATGTTTTTAGGCTAGACTACCTCGAGCTATGGGCTACATATCCTAAGAGGCCCTAAGTCCTCGTGCCTTTGTGACAATGTTATGAATGAATTAATGAAATAAAGTTATTAAAATACAAAACTTAAATCAATAATCAATGAATCGTACTTAACTAAAAATCAACACTCCATCAATGAAGTTTTTAGGCTAGATTATCTCGAGTTGTAGGGCTACATGTCCTAAGGAGGCCTTGATCGTCTTGCTTCTTGTGACAACACCATAAATGAGTTGACAGAATGTTAACATTAAATTATAAATATCATAAATTAGTAACCAATAAATTAAATTAATTAAAAGTCATCTATAATAATCAAACTTAAAATAAATAGGTATTTGTTGGATAATCTAGTCTTACAAGGCTATTAGTGTTGCCTCAAGGAGGGTGAAATAAGCTTCATAGCCCTAGCGTAAACAAAGACAACTACTGTTCAACTTAAATAATCATTACATTTAGCAATAAAATACTTAATCATGCGAGGCTTTCATACACCTTGCTTGACTCCTTTCATAAAGACAACCTTGTATTGGATTGAGAGCTTTAAATGGCTAATAAAAATACCTTAAATAACCAATCATTAACCACCTTCAACAATTAAAATCTATCCTAAATTAAATCTCAAAACATAAAAAATACTAAAAGTTAAACATAAACTAAAATTTCCTTAGCCTTTAACAAACCAAATTCAACCCTTAAAAATGTCAAATAATAACAAACTTAGAATATATCCAAGTCACACAGTCTATTACACACACCGTATATGATTTGCTAGAATAACCAACTCTAAATTTAGGATAGATCATTCTTACTTTTATGTGCTTTCTCTCTGTGATGTGGATTGATGTGGACTTGTATATGAATGAGTGCTAGTTATTATAGTTTGATGTGGTGAATTATGTGATGTCTATGTTATATGATGTTTATACCATATTATTTATGATGTAATATGTGATGGGAGTTTAGATTTTCTTAGGTTGGGGACTATCTTCATATTTATTACTAATCAAATTTTCTGTAGATGGATATGCATATGTAGAACTATTGAAAGGGAGCTAAAATTAATCAAGATTTTAAAATAATGGGATTTTCTACAAGTATTTTTTTTTTACTTAGCCCCTAATTATTAAAGGCATGTCCATCTATAGGTTGCTAATAAATGAGCAAAGTGATTGTGATTATGATTGTAGCTTTTGATTATTTAAGTATATTCAAATGTTTCACTAACATGCAAGGAGTTTTGAGTCAATTTCTTTTTAAAATGTAATTTTGTAAATAATAAGAGTTATAAAAAAATTATAAATAAGGCATTTTTTCAAAAGAGTAGGGATCCAAAGAGAAAATAAACATCATTCGTTGGAGAGTTCTTTTCACTTGGATATCTTATTAGATGAACACGCAAGGGGCCTGAAGAAAAGAACCGTGTTGAAGAAAAATCAAAGTAAAAGAAAAAAATGCATTATTTTAAAATTTATGTCACTAAGGAGGAGTAAAATCTAGGTTGCTAATAGTAGAACCTAGACACCTTTACTTTCAGCAAACCCTCAATTATAATTAAGTGGCATTTTGCCACATAGGCTCTTTCTATTCAACAATTTGTTTAATGGTTGTTTAAATTGATTGTGCGATAAAAATTGCTTATTTTTACAGGTTTTTTATGTACTTTTTTCTTGGATTTTGATTAGGCTCTTAGAAATAAAAAATCTTCAACTCAGTATTTAAAAATAAATTTTAGGAATAAACAATATAGAAAGATAATTGCTCTAAGAAAGCAAACCGGAGACCATCTGGGATTGCATGCATATTTTCATACTTTTATCCTTGTTGTAGACACTTCCCTACTTGAGGGTAAAGTTTAAATAATCTGACCTATGAGGATGATGTGTTTAATCTAGGGAAGCATAGTCTTCTCAAAAATTATTTTTAAAGCCTTCTTCAAAAACTTTAAGCATTCATGCTTTGTGATATTTCAACTAACATGCATTGTATTAGAAATAAAATAAAATTAAAATTTAATTGCAACAGTTTTATAAGCATACTACCATTTATAAGTAATGGGACACTTAGAATTTTCTGTAGATGTCGGCCCTAAAATTATTTCAAAAAATATCATTTTGACCTCTTAGGGTGATATGTTACAATTGTTGTGATATTTGACCACAAAAATGGACAATTTTTAAAACTTCATTTTCATATTTAGATACAATTGTGGAATGATATTTTCATCTTACGAGATAATACATTATTTCTGTATTTATATTTAATTATGAACGTGAATGATTTCGAAGATCCGATTACTATATCTGAATCCATTATATAATATATGTTCTATCTTTCGAGATTGTACGCTATTCTCAATATCTTATTGAATCACAAGAATAGAAGCACCCCAAATCTGCGTGGACTTCACACTTAAAATTTATTTTCCCATATTTTCTAAGCTAGATGAAATAATTGCATCATCTTGATTCACCTTATAACTCTAATTCTTCTTATACCTTCACTTAATCATTTCACATCTATTTAAAATAGATGAAGGAATACATAAACATATACATATACATAAGTGCAAGGTGTAATGACATAAAATATGTGTAAATAATTTTAAAATAAAAATCTTAAAAATATTGGTTGGAGAAGTATGACATTATGCGCCGGAGCGCATCAGCATTGAGAGCACAGTGGCACAAAGAAAACACTGTCGTAATGTTGATCTCTTTGTTCAACGGTAACTTTGGGAGCAGCATACAATGCTATGATGTTGGGCACTAAAGTTATTTTTTATTTTATAAATCTCTACTTCATCACAAACACCAGTCCCCCCCTTCATATTTTCCTTGGCTTGCTTAGTGAGGAAAGGAGAGGAAGAAAGGATACAGACCACAAAGAGAAGTTAAATGCAACATTTTTGTACACAAGTTCTATTCTTGAATTTCTTTCGATTGTGTAGGTAGCTTGAGTCCTACCTTTATTTTCAATGATTTTATGTTCTACGATTTTTCTTTTCTCAAAATTGAAAAAAAAAAAAATTTCTTTCAATTTATCAAGCTTTCATTGTATCACTTTTCGAATATGATACATAATTTTTGTGAGCATTTTTATTAATATTATTGAATATTACCAGGTACATTGATAGTTTTTAAAAAAATTAGTGAAAAATGTATAATTTTTTTTATTTAATAATATTCTACATATTTCCAGGTACATTGATAGTTTTAAGAGTTCACTTATTAGTTCCACCATTAAATCATAATATTCTACATTAGTAATTACTAAAGCTTCACATAATTAGCCCAAAATTAGGAGTTTTAATAAGTGAACTCTTAAAACTATCAATGTACCTGGTAAAACTATCATTGTTGGTGGCAGTTGGTGTCAGCATGGGATGCTACAAGTGATATTGACGGCAACGATTAATGGAGGAAACGAGGAGGAAGACAAGTGGTGGTAGTCGGCAACGACAACAGAGGGTCGATGGAAAGTGAATGTTGTAGACGGGCGTTGACGACAGCGACATGCATTAGGTGGGCAATGATTGAGGTGGCGGAGGGCGGCCATGACATCAAAGACAAACAATATATAGTGTATTTGAAACTTAGCTCAATCTAATGATTTCTAAACACACCAAAATTGAACTAGAGGAAGACTTTCAAATAATTCAAAACTTTACTCTGCATTTCTTTTACTTCAAACCAAATATTAATATTTTGTATTTAGAATACTTTACATCCATTTTAATTGAAACCAAACAAAATTTATTATTGATACGTCACAAAAAAATCACCTTGATCGTGAGCAAATCTTAAGGCATATCTGAATTAAAAATTTCCAAAATTAAATTTGGGGTCATCCAAACTTTGATTTCAGCAAGCTTATAGTCAAATTGAATGTCTCAACAAGATGTTCCCACTCGATCCAATTCGAGCCCAAATGGGCCCCAATCAAGGGAGAAAAACATATTTGGATGTTTCAAAATATTAATTGGATGACCAAATAATCTTTAAATAGGACATGCTTATAGTCGAATTAATCGAGTGGCTTAACTAGACAAATCTCATGAGCCGAAGATTTTCTTAATTCTAATATTAAGGCATTTAAATGATTGACGAACGCTCCATGATCAAGGGATTCAATATGGGTTGTCCAATGGAGCACTCATAATTTGTTTTAGATTTTCTTCATATTTATGGAGGATGCCACTCTCTATAAATAAATCCACTCTCCTTGCTAAAAATAGAAGGCTTAGACTATGGGCTAAAGACTCAAGAGAGATCTGAGGTTTGAAGAATTACGGACCTCCAACCAAGAACAACCACCTACGAAACCTTGCTGCTCGGTCGTTGTCGCTAAACCTCCATCCTGTCACTATCTTCAGGCCTTCGACCGATCTTCATCACCTATCAATTACAATCCTTTGACTTTAATCACTCGACTATAGTCCTTCCAACCTCTATCGCTTGCCAATTATGATCCTTCTGACCACTGTTGCTCAATTATGTTTCTTCAAAATCGCTCAGCCACAGTCTTTCAGAGCTCTACCACCCATCGACTATGGTCCTTTCAACCTCCATCAATCTTCAACTATGATTCCTCTGACCTCTATTACCTAATAATGGTCCCTTCGATCTATGTCGCCCAACTATAATCCCTTTAACCTCAATCGCTCGACCATAATCTTCTGATCTCCGTCACTCGCCAACTACAATACTTCAACCTCAACTACTCGAGTAGATTCTTCTAACATGCATTTTTTTGCCAAAAATGATCCTTTCAATCATCATTGCTCGACAATGATCCTTGTAACCTCAGTCTCTTGCCTGCGATCTCTTTATTTTTCATCACCCAACTACAATCACTCTGACGACATTCGCATGCCAATTGTGGCTCTTCCAACTACCATCTTATGATAACGATCCCTCTGACCTCTGTCTCCTGACAATGGCCCCCCCTTCGACCTCCATTACCCATCTATTATGATTTATCCAGCCTCTATCGCCTAAAAATAATCCCTTCATCCTTAATTGCCTTATTGCAGCCCCTCCGAAGATAGTCACCCACCAACTATAGTCCTTTTGACCACCATTACAGAACAATGAGCCTTCTAACCTCATTCATTCACTGACTACGGTCTATAGATCTTCCATCACCTAACTAACGTTCTTCTGGACTCTGTCGCTCACCAACTACGGTCCCTCCAACCACTATTTCCCAATTATAATCCCTTTGACGACCATTACCTAACTATGGTCCCTCTAACCTTTATCGCCTAGCTATAGTCCCTTCAACCTTAGCAGCCATATTACAATCTCTTTGGCCACCATCGCCTAACTATGGTCTTACTAACCAAACAAACAATGCCAAGTTCTCTTGAGAACAACTCTAATGTTATTGGATCCATTCAACTTCAAGCATATATTATGTTATAAATGATATAAATTTACACATTATGTCAATACCTTCCCTCGAAGAACGACATCATTCTTAATCAATAATTAATATTAATAGAAATATTTCAAGTAGGCAAGACCCCATGATTTGTCCCTCTATCATAATATTAAGTAAAAATTATGTAATATTTTATTATCTTAAGTTTCAATAAAATATTATTTCTAATTGATGTTATGTATGAAAGACTCAAGAAATGGAGAAAAATTCATAAGTATTAGACTAGCACGACAATACCAAAACTATCAGTGCCACAACCTTATAAACACCCTAATACCAGACCAGGACATTACAACTTCGAAGCCTTGGAAAAAATGTCATTTAATTTAATACTTTGGGCTAACAAAGGTTAGTGATGCAATGCTTCATAATGTCATAGTGTCAAAAATTAGCATCGCAGTGCCATTCTTAGGAATTTTAGTACCAGAGTGTCGAACTACACATTGTCATAGTGCCAGATTATACATTCAAGCATCGCGGTGCTCAACTTTTGGAGAACCACGGCGAAGCAGTTGATAAAATGTATAGCCACATTGAATTAACCAAACGATACGCTGGTTCATCTAATAGCCATGCTAGATCATTCTAGCGCCACAGTGGAGCCTACTAAGCAGCGCTAAGGCGCTAGTTTTTATTTTAACACTGCAGTACCACATTATCGAGCGTCGTGATGCTTGAGTCCATTTATGTATTTAATATAAATAGTTTTTTTTTTTTAAATATTTTTATTCAGGGTTGTATTATTTTAGTGATTTGTGACTGCTTAAGTGTAGTTTCACAATAGTTAAATCTAAGGTGTATTAGATGAGAGAAAGATAAAGTAATTGGAGTCAATGGCCTACCTTGTTATGAGAAAGCAAGCAATTAAAGAAGATATGAGTATGGAGAGTAATTAATAAATCTATTGTATTTTATTTTAATTTTGTGACTAATTAAAACTCCTAGTTTTGGGCTAATTATGTGAAGCTTTAATAATTACTAATGTATAATATTAATATTACATATCTACCACCCTTATACAACTTTAATATCAAATATTATCACTCCAATAATTTATTTCTACCATTCATACCATCTTATAAACTTTAATATTTCATTCCATACATCTAAATTTGTTCTATGGGTTCTAGGCATGTAATATTAATGTTTTGAGTGTTAGATACATAAATAACATAAAATAAAGTGGTATGTATGTAAATCCCTTTTTACTAATGTTCCTGAACTTGCTTTGAAAATTTTAGAAGTCATTCAAAATTACATCTAGAAGAAAAAAAAAACTCTCATCTGTCTAAGACTTCATTTCAGACGGCTTTCTTACTACTTAAAATTATTATTATTTGGTTAAAATTTTTAATTTTTATACTTAAAAAATAACTTAAGAAAAGCTGTATAAAAACCATCCCAAACAAAACTTAAATCTCCTAAAAAAATTATCAAAAGGTTTAGGAGAGATCATACTTTTTTTCCTTGAAAGGAAATCAAAACGCATGTAAAAGTTATTATTATAAGCGATGATGTTGAGCTCTTATTTTCATCTTGTTTGCTTAAGTTACATGGACAAGTTATATTATAAGGTCTTTGCATTTATAAATCCATAAACTTAACACTGATAATATTCGTGAAACTAGTCAAGTGAAAAGTTCAATGAACACACTATATGAACCATAGCTATGGTGTGCATCAAAGGAGTCTATAATAGGCAACATCTTCAAAAGAGATGCATAGCAATTTAGTTTAAGATGTTCCTTAGTTTGTTACAAATTTCTAGAACATTTTTTATTTCTCTAGGTTTCTACTTGAGTATTTTATATAATGTGATGTCAGAAGAGTTGAGAGATTCATGAATATTATCCTCTTTTTAAAGCTTTGAAGCTTCGTGTTTATACCAAACACCTGGATTGAGAATTCTTTCAAGCAGGTCTGATTCTTCTGACAATCACCACATCATAAAGCCTCTTAAAAAATTGTTTTAGAACATAAGCTAATTTAGATCCCTTCAATTTCTCCTAAACTAGATGATGGAGCTCAACATGAAGGCCATGAGGGATGTTATTGAGGCATGATTTTTTTTAACTATGAGAAAATAAGTTCAAAAGAAGAAAAAGGCTACTACGATAAATGTGGATTCTTCACAAGGTAAATAGCACTGAAACTTTATAATTGACACTGTAATTAGTATTCACACAGAAAGAGGAAAGGAAGCCAAACAGCAAGGAAGGAATACCATGACATTTGGTAAGTTCACAACAGTGCAAAGAAGAACAATGCCCAGCATAAGAGCAAACCAGAAACAGTTGAAAACAAGTAAGCTGCTATCAATGCCACATATATATGAATTGCATAAATTCAAATCTGGAAATCAATTCTTCTTATGTTGGTTTCCAGATGATTGTGGTTTCAGCAACCATGGATGTTACGACATAAGGATCCATATTTGATGCAGGCCTCCGATCCTCAAAGTAACCTGTAAATCGAAAAAAAAAAAAAGGTTCAGTTTTGCACCTTAGGTTTCGTTTGGGACGACTTTCTTGTTGCTTCTTAGAGCAGCTTTATACTATAAAAATTTTACTTTTTTACTAAAAAAACTATTTTAAGAAGCAACAGAAAAGCAGTCCCAAATAAAACCTTAATCTTACATTAACTTCAACACAACAACTAAGCTTACCTTTGCCATTCTTTTCAGTGTCACGGCCAACACGAACCGAAGCTCCACGATTCGCAACACCCTAGAAGTGTGGATATTTGGGAAGTAATAGGTAAAAATTTTGAAACGATTGGATTATCAAATGATCAACATGATTTTTCTTTTTATTATCCATTATGCTATTAAAATTCAAGAGCTTACCCAAGAGAAAGTGTTGATATCAGCAGTCTCATGCCTTCCAGTGAGGCGCCGCTCATTGCCTTCGCCATAAGAAGCAATATGCTCCTTGTGCCTCAGGCCAAGTTTTTCAATTGCCTTCTTTATGATTTCATAACCTCCCTCTTCCCTCATGGATTTTGTACTAAAAAGCCAAAAAGACACCAACTTAACTATTTTTCAGACTTATGGAATCAAATGTAAGCAAAAGAACAGCTTTTTGGATTCTTCATATACGATTCAGAAAACCATTATCACTTAGGATCATACCTGTAGTTAGTATGCGCACCAGCACCGTTCCAGTCTCCCTACAGCAATATTATAATTCAATAAATAGTATAAATTTTGATAGAAAAGCAATTCATTTCATTGATGATTAAGGCTTTGTTTGAAACAGCTTCTTACTGCTTCTTAAAGCAACTTTTTAGCACAAAATTTTTAATTTTTGTACTAAAATGTCGGTTTAAGAAGAAATAAGAAAGTCATCCCAAACAAAGCCTAAAAGTAGCTCTATTATCTTTTGGTCGACAATGAACCATCAGCAATTTCCAACCTGGATGGGCTTCGGGTCTAATGAAAGTACCACACCAGCAATTTCAGTTATCCTCTGTTTACATAAATAAGCAAATAGTAAGCAAGATAATAATAGCGTATCCAGTTTCAAAACATAAATTCCACACTGCAGAAATTTTGTTAATCCATTGTTTTCACCTCCAGAATGTATCGAGCAACCCACAACTGATCACCAGCAGAAATGCCAACGGATGGGCCAACTTGGAACTCCCACTACAAAAATAGTATGGCTTTTACTAGTGACAAACATAGGAGAAGCAAAAGATAGTGAGAAAAACAACAAAAGAAGAATGTTGGTTACCTGACCAGGCATGACCTCTCCATTGATGCCACTAATGTTAATACCAGCATATAGGCAAGCTTTGTAATGTGCATCAACTACATCACGGCCAAAAGATTTGTCAGCACCCGCCGAACAGTAATAGGGACCCTGTTACAAAATTCGAAATATATGAAAAAACATCAGTAGAATTGATATTTTGTAGCCTAAAATTAGCTGCAACATAAATAATATCCTTTTTTGCAGAAGATAACATTCAAATACAACAACAACAACAACAACATCAAGCCTTTGTCCCACTACGCGGGGTCGCCTACATGAATCCTTTTTCTCCATTCTATCATGTTAAAAATCAAATTCTCATTTAAATCTAATAAAGAAATATAATTTCTAATATTTTCTAACCAAGACTTTTCAGGTCTACCTCTACTTTTCTTAACATAAGTCAAATCTAATACCTCTACTTTCCTAACCGGGTCATCGGAAGGCCGCCATTTTATATGACCAAACCATCTAAGGCGACTCTCTCTAATATTATCTTCCACTGGAGCTACTCCAACCTCTTCACGTATATGCTCATGAAATTGAAAATTAAGTGTATGAGGAGAATATGATCATCCAAGAACTACAATGAAGATGGTTAAACTGCCAAGATATGCATGATGCATGCTAAGAGCCAAAGCCAAAAAAAAAAAAGCTAAGAGGAAGAAGTTTATATATCTTAGGGTATACTACTATTTAAAAAATGGCTTAAGATCAAATCATACTTTAAAAAACATTTCAGTTCATACTTTGTAGAAGAAAAGAAAATATAAAGGCTGAAAGGTGTATGTTAACAGATATAGGAATTTAAGTATATCACTGTCACCTGAGGACCAGGGTACCCCCCCACAGGCCACCCAATGGGCCAATTGACATCTTTTTGAAGAAGGGTGTACTCTTGCTCAATTCCATACCTATAAATTTGAATAGCAAAACATAAGGAAATTAATACAAAACATTATTGACAGAAACATAGATGGTCAATAA
This sequence comes from Dendrobium huoshanense, assembly GCA_016618105.1. NCBI lineage: Eukaryota > Viridiplantae > Streptophyta > Magnoliopsida > Asparagales > Orchidaceae > Dendrobium > Dendrobium huoshanense. The sequence goes on from CM028351.1 coordinate 65,124,267, forward strand.
TAACTAAGACAAAATTAAATGATTATATTTCTACCAAGTCTCTTCAGCAACTACATCAGGGTGGCTGAAAATTTTAGCCGCATTATATCTTTTGTTGGTGGGGATTGGCTCTCCAGCTGGTGTGTAACAGTCACACATGACCTATATGTACAGAAAAAGCAACAATACACCAAACAAAGATGAAAATCAACAACTTCAATGAGAAAAAAAATGAAAATTTGAATTGCAAGACAACTGGTTTGGTGAACATCACATAAGTATTTTTACAATATTTTTAGATAGTTAGAGGGAGTGGTTATTTCATGATTAATTTGCAAAATAAGAAAAGGTCAAATTTCTGTATCAGATGGCCATGCATGATCAAAACAAAATTTCTGACTTCCTTTCTAACACAAGAAAACACAAGTTTGCAACCTTTCTAGGAGATTATTACGTGCGGTGTCCGGACCATCCGGAGGCAAATCCGGACATGCCACATCACCCGGATGCACTGGGCCCGGGTGACGTGGCACGTTTGGATTCACCTCCAGACGAATCCAGATGCCGCATGTAATAATTTTCCCCTTTGAGAGATTATTACGTGCGATGTCTGGATCGTCCGGAGGCAAATTCAGACGCGCCACATCATCCGGATGTACTGAGCCCCGGGTGACATTTAGCAGGATAATAATTTCAATAAGTTTGGATGATAAATATTTCACAGAAACTCAGTCTCTCCATATGCAGCATATAAACATAGGCCAAATTTTAGAAAGAAGCAGGTTTTAAACAATATTATGTAAAAAGAGCATAATTAAAAAAAATTTTAAAAAGCAGCAAATACGCTTAAAAATTTGGCGCATTCTAAATGCGCCGCATTCTAAATACGTCAATCTCATTGGCGTATTTTCTATGTAAGAGAAAAAGTGAGGGAATAGAGGAGGGGAGAGAGAGAGAGAGAGAGAGAGAGAGAGAGAGAGAGAGAGAGAGAGAGAGAGAGAGAGTAGGATGAGAGAGAAAAAAGCTGATCGGTGAGAGAGGGAAGAGTAGAGAGGGAGAGCTGAATCAACTGTGGGTGGAGATAGGAAATATTTAATATGAGAGATAGTTAATTAATAAAAATTGATTGGGGAGAGAGAGTATATTAATTGAAATAATAGTTAAATTAATAATTAAATATTTTAAATAATAATTATAGTTAATTGATATATATTTTAAATAATTAAACTAATATTTAATATTTTAAATATTTAAAATAACAGTTAACTGATATATATATTTAATATTTTAATAATTATTTCAATGATAAAATGATATTAACTTTTTTTTATTTAAAGATATATTAATTTCATTTTGTAACTTTCTATTTTGATTATTTTTACTCGATATAATTTTTATCATTTTTCAAATAGAAACAGAGAGAGATACTTTTTTTTATGCAAATTTCACTCAATTTTAGCTGAATTTGATAGAAAAGGGAATGTTTAAATAAATTTAAAAAAATCGAGAGAGATATTTTAGTTCTATTGATAATATTTTTTTTACTATTGCGTTCTCTAAATTATCAAATTTATACAAATTTCAAATTTAAGAATTTCTTTATTCTTAAATATTTGCTATTATTTTAAATATTTTTAATCAAATTCAAGACAAATAAATATTTAAAATTTTTAATGTATTATAAATATTACTATAGTAATAATATTTAAATATATATTTATACTAATATTTAAATATTATTTTGTATCATAAATATTACTTAAATAATAATTAGAATTTTAAATATTAATTAGTATTATAAATATTACTTAAATATTTAATTTTAATTAAAATTAGTTAAATATTAATTAAATATTTAATTTTTAATTAATATTAGTTAAATATTAATTTAAGTATTTAATTGTTATTTTAATTAATATATAACTCTCTCCCCTATTAGGCTATTAGCTTTAACTATCTCTTATATTAAATATTTTCTATCTCCACCCACAGCTGATTCAGCTCTCTCTCTCTACTCTCCCCTCTCTCACCGGTCAGCTTTTTCTCTCTCATCCTACTCTCTCTCTCTCTCTCCCCCTCCTCTATTCCCTCACTTTTTCTCTCTCATAGAAAATACGCCAATGAGATTGACGTATTTAAAATGTGTTCAAAAATTTGGCGCATTCTATATGCGCCAAATTTTTCAGCGTATTTGCTGCTTTTTAAATTTTTTTTTAATTATGCTCTTTTTACGTAATGTTGTTTAAAACCTGCTTCTTTCTAAAATTTGGCCATAAACATACAGGTTGCTCTTCAATTATAAATCATAAATCTCACAAAAATTACATAGGAAGCACATCCAGTTGTTGCTAAGATTAACAAACTATGGTAAAAGGAAATACAAACCAATAAAAGCTCTCAGATAGAACTAGAAGATTAAAAAAACTTACAAGAATGTTGTTTCCCCTCCTGAATGGATCCTTAAAGATAGCCTGAGGGCTGCAAATTTCAAAGGAGATAATTTATCATACAATATTGCACAAATTATGCATTAAAGAAAAAGCATACAAAAAACAAAAGAATCTTAAACGAAATAAGAATATCCAACCATAATATTTGTAAAAACACAAGGAAAGACGAAGAACTTACTACAAAATCACTTCACTATCCTTCCCGGGAGCTTGGCCAGTACTCGAGCCATCATAGTTCCATTTAGGTATCTGGCTTGGATCAGTAACGGGTCCTGGAAGAGTCTGTTGCATCAAAGAATTCCAATATCAAGGTTATGCTAGAAAATATGCAAAGAAAAACAAGGGCAAATTACAAAGGGATAATAATAATATCAAAATTCAAAAGCTGAAAGATTTTACCCTTGCTTTGCTCCTGATATCCAGACCAGATCCCCCAATCCTGTGAATCACAGAAGAAAAAAATGCATTTGAACAAAAAGCGTAGAATCATTACTAATATGAAGCAAATAAAACAAAGAATACTGAAAAGATGTTAAAAAAATGTAAAAAAAAAAAAAAAATTGTGAAGCAAAAGGACAAGAGGAGAGAAAGCAAGAAAACATTAACAAAAAGAACTCGATTTTGAAGTTCTGAAATAGAACAATTGAGACAATCCAAGGCTAAACGCTGAAATACACTTTAGGCCCCATTTGATTGTCTAAGAAAAAAAAAAACTTAAGAAAAATTGTGAAATTTACTGGTTCCATCATTTAGTTGTCGGTGCACTAAGATCAACATTGGCTTTAATCCTTAAAATCCCTCTTAAAACTTCTATTAATATAATTATTTCGACTTCACAAACAAAATGAGCCAAAACTAAATCATCATTTTTCAAAGAACGTTTCTATCTACAAGCATCTAAATGAATCTCAAAGAAAAGAAGTAAAATAGTAATAATTCGTGAAACAGACGTTCCAAGAGCAAACCCCAGCGCAAGCAGAATCGCCAGAAACAGACATGGAAGCAAAACAATAAAAGAAAAGAAAAGAAACTAATAAGGAGACAGCTTTATCAAAAAAAAAAAAAACCAAACGAGCCCTAGAAACCAGTTTTTCCAATCAAAAACTCAAAAAACATTAGCAAATGGAGGGATAAAAAGAAGAAAGAGATATCAACTTGAAAAGAAAACATACCAAATATACTCGACGATAATCTTCTCCGTGTGTTCTGTGAGGTTTAGGTTGAGCAAATCCGTAAGCAGCGACATGGCGGCAAGAGAGCGCACGGAGATAAAAAGAGGGAGACAGAGAACTTCGCCCCTACCAAAACCCCAGACCCTGTGGAGGAGAAGAACAGAGCAACCGATGTTATATAACCGATATTTCGGACATTTTCGTTTTATTATAAGAATTAACAGATTTTACTATATAAAAGTTTATATGGCTAGAGTTTCAAAAGCAAGAAGTTGATGATAATGGTACTTTTTAAAAAAAAAACATTAATTTCTTTGGCTCTATTTATTATTGCTATAGTTTTATAAATATAATTATAATTAGATTACAATTAATTATTATTTGATTTTTTTATTATTGTTTTTATTTGATATATATATATATATATTGAAACAGGGGTATCTACCCGCTCCCAGCTCTTAGGAGGCATTTGACGGCATAACTAATCCTTTGACGGACCTAAAAGCATTCAATCCACAGAAATCAGGGCCACGCTTATTCTACTCCTCTCAATGAAGGCAAGGGGAGAGGAATTGAATATGAATTGAGGGATTATCAATCATATTCGTCCATCAATCAAACAAAGCTGATGGGTCGTTCAAATATTTTGACTAAATTTTTTTAATATATATATATATTTGTAAATAGGGGGATTTTGCTTTGTTTGATTTAAAAATAAAAGCAATCCTCAACCACAATTTGGTGAGGATAAAGGTTCAAATTTTCATTATGTATCCACTTTATATTTGCAAATTGGACATTCGCTTAGCTTGACCGAGATGCAACCGGCTGAGCAGGTTACAGAAGAAATTGAGAAGAAATGAACTCTTGATTTCTCATTTCAAGTTCTTTTCTCTGATTCTCTCAATTTAGTCAGACAATCGCAACCTTTGTTTGGGATTTCGGGCTTGTTGTTGCATATAAAGTATGTGTTTGAGATTTCTATTCTCTGATTCTCTCAGTTTTTTTTAACTTTTAATCATTTATTCAACGTATTCGTATAAGCTTGCAAGATCCTGCTTTGTAATTTCTTTCTCGTTTCTATTTTGCTTTTCTTATGTAATGCTATCTTGTTGAATGTAAGGAACTGAAGATGCCATGTTTAATGAATATCTTTGTTTTAACAAATTGGAATGTTTCATGGCCATCACTTTCAATGAAGAATATATTTGGCTCCAGAAAATTTGTTTAATGATCTTTGTTGCAAGTGGAGATCGTGAAAGATTTTAACTCTGTTGCAATGGATCTTAATTTTTTTATAATCTTTAGGGTTCTTTAAATCAGCAAATGCATGAGAGTTGTGGAGCTGCAAACACTCATCTTCCTCTAAGCCCTTTAATCTAAATGTTTGCCCTGCCTCTAAATCTCAATGATGTTATAATCTTTATGATTAGTTTGATATAAATTATAAAATGGAATGTAAAGTGAATTTATTAGAAGAAAATTTATCGTTTATTTTATATAATTTTTTAATAATATTATTATTTATTACGTCATCTGGTTCGACTGATCGAACCGATCGAACGATAAACCTCTCCTTCTGGTTCGTTGTCCGGTCTGATTTTCACAACCTAGTAATTATGTCTATTTTTTAATTTAATGAAAAATGAATGCATTATAAAACCTAATGATCATTATAGCCATCGTTGTTGGTGGCAGAGTATGTCAGCATGGGATGCTACAAGTGATAGTGGGCAAAAACGGTCAATTGCGACAACAACGGGAAAGACAAGCAGTGCCAGCTGGCAATGACAGAGAGGGTCGATGGCAAGCGATTGTTGGAGACGGGCGTTGATGATAGCAGCATGCATTAGGTGGTTGTGAGGGATAGCGATCGATGGGCAATGATGGAGGTGGCGGGAGGTGGTCGTGACAGCAATGACAAACAATTTATAGTGTATTCGAAACTTAACCAAATCTAATGATTTCTTAATACACCAAAACTAAAATAGAGGAAGAATTTCAAATAATTCAAAATTTTCTCTGCATTTCTTTTACTTCAAACCAAACACTAATATTTTGTATTTAGGAAACAAAACCACAGCTAAATGAAATCTATTATTGATACATCACAAAAAAATTGCCTTAATCGGGTGCGAATCTTAAGGCATATCTAAATTGGAAACTTCCAAAAATAAATTTGGGGTCATCCACTATCATGACCCAACCCGACCAAGACAAATCATATCGTGTTGAGTTGCGACGGCGAACCCCAGGATCTAACTTTGGAATTCATTTTCAAACTTTCTTCAAATTTAAAGACATACAGAAATACATAGTTACTACAAACATTCAAATATACATAAAAACTCATCTATAATTTTTTTCTTTCATTCATTCTTCAAAATAATCATATGCATTACACTACATGGCTATAACTAGAAAGTACAAAACAAAAAAACAACTAGCAATGACTGTAAAAAAGTTAAAAGTATAAAAATACCTATGATTTCAAATCAGATCCTGAACGGCTAGTCCAAAACTTCCTTTCCTTTCCCAGAACCTAAAAATCATGAAGATAATTACAGTATGCTAACAGCTCATTAAGATCACACTAGCCGAACTAAATTCCCAGATACTCTCCTTTCAAAATATTCTTATTTCAAAATATGACATTTAATTGTAGATCGAAAGAATTACTGAACTGAAAATCATAATCATTATTCACTGATTCAAATAGTCATACATTATCACGATATGGCACGGTTAGCTCGTATGAACGAGGTGGAAATGAAAACGGACGTTCAGATCAAACATTATTCATCTTTCATGTAAACAAAATTTTTCTAAACAATATTTAAGAACAAAAAGCACCTCTAAACATTTTAGTTTCATTCCACAGGTTGTTCATAATTTACAAGATGGCAACATATATCTAATCATGCTCTGCATGCCATCCAAAAATAAAGTAAAGAACTACAACTAAAGAAAACAGTAAAAGAACCTGTCACCCGTTGCGTGACGACTATAAGTAAACCTCGGGTGATCCACCATCACTTATGAGAGGGTTCTCCTAAAAATTTCCCAAAGATAGGGAGTGAGCTACGCTCAGTAGAAATTTCTAATCATAAACATGCTCATATGACTAAAAATAAAATGTACATTTTTAAACTAAAGGGGTCATGCATTTCTTTTTCTAGTCATATGATCTTGTTTATGTCATATGAATGAGAAATCATTTAGGTACCATATGCATGTGTCATTTGATATGTATGAAATGAATGTCGTCTCAAAATACTTACTTATTATTTTATACAACCGTCCCGGAGTACCAAGGGTGTACTGATTAGGTACACAAACCTCTTTTGGCCATTTCTTCCTTTTTCCTCTTTTGCCCCAAGGGCCATAATGTGCTTTTACATCGTCTTTGGTACTCCGTAATCCATCATACACAATCATTTCTATATTTATTCATATGAACATACATTTCTTCCTTTTCATATAAAATGTTTGACATGAAATCTTTAAACATGAATTTGATAACATGTAATTATTACACTTAAGCACTTAAGCATGAAAGAAACAATGAAGTATATTGCATGTGTAACAAATATTCCATTTATATAAAACATGTCATAAAGGCTTTAACTTATAAAATGATATAAACATGAAATAACAAATGAACATGTAAGGAAAATAATTCATACCTCCAAAAATTATGAATTCCTCCTCTTTTCCTCTTTAATTACTCTTCTTCTTGCCACCACCTAAAGAAAAATAATTTAACTTAAACCTTTTGCCAAAATAAAATTTCTAATTCTTTTAGAAGCTTCCTATAATCTTCCTACACATATTCTTAAGGTATAACATCATCAACCTCCTACCAAACTTTGATGCTTTTATTAATAAATTTTGGATTTAAATAAAATATAAATTATAAGAACCTAAAAATTCATCCAATTCATCCTAAGTCCTTCTAAAACATTCCCCTTTCTTGTATATAATAATAAATCATTATTATTTTCGAAATTAAATCATAAAATAATTAAGAAAATTATTTTTCTTCTCAAAATTGCAATTTTTTTTATTTAGACACCTCTCTAAATCATTTAGAATGGCTTTAATGAACATGCAATACTAAAATCCCTAAGTTTGGAAAAACCCTAAGTTTTCCCTAATTTTTTCACTCAAATTCGCTTAATCAAAAATTACATTTTTGATACCAAAAGTATTCCCTTATGCTCTTCTAGTCATTTCATAAAAATTTCATCAAAAAGAGAAACCCTAAATTTTGGATTTAGTGTTTTGCTTAAAAATTTGACATGTAGGGTAGGAAAACCTAAATTAAAGCAAACCCTAAAGGTTTTCAAAAGAAATTTCTAAAAAAAACACAAACCCTAATATTTTCTTTATGCAAAAACTCAAGAAAACTTTCATTTTTCTTGCATAAAAAGCTTACCTTTATCTTCCCTAGCATTTTTCCTTCGTTTTACCCCTAATTCCGTCGTCGGAGAGCCGCTGATTGAACCCTCCCGTCGCCTCCTTCCTCTTCCGCCCGCTCCTTTCTCACGGCCGAACAAAACACAAAAGGGACCGAAATATTCGGTCCCTTAGACTTATGAGGACTTAAGAAGGATTTGAATCTGTATAATGCGCCATTAGGTTGATTTATGCGTCCTAGACATGAGTCTTAGACATTTTAGGAATGTATGATGATGTGATAAATATTGAATTGGTTTTCTTTTACTTGGTTTAGGGCTATGGATTAGGAACCCGATGCCACTGATGGCAATACTGATGGGCATAATGATCCAATTGGTAGAAAAGTTTCAGTAGTTCCAGCTGTAGCTCATCCTGCTGGTGGTAGTAGCACTACCGATACTTTTAATCAGATGATGGCGGCTGTCACGCACTTGATTCAGCATTCACAAGAACAACCCCAATCTAGTTCCAGGAGAGAGCCATTTGTAGACAAGTATTTGAAGATTTTCCAAGACATGCGACCAGCTCTCTTTACGGGAGTAGGAGAGCTAGTAGATGCTGAAATCTAAAGAAATTTCTAAAAAAAAACACAAACCCTAATATTTTCTCTATGTAAAAACTCAAGAAAACTTTCATTTTCTTGCATTAAAAGCTTACATATATCTTCCCTAGCGTTTTTCCTTCATTTTCCCCTTAATTCCGTCGCCGGAGAGCCGTCGATTGAGCCCTCCCGTCGCCTCCTTCCTCTTCCTCCCGCTCCTTTCTCACGGCCGAACAAAACACACAAGGGATCGAAATATTAGATCCCTTAGACTTATGAGGACTTAAGAAATGACTTTTAAGCATGTGCCCTTATCCCTAGAATTTTTCTTTTAATTCATGAAGGGCAAAATGGGTATATAAGGCCAAATGATACTTAAACGGACTTCGGCGAATTTTCATTTCAAAATCGTGCGAAATTAGATATAAGTTCTTTATACTAATACGATTGAAATTTTGTGATAAATTTAATAAAATTTATTTCGTCAACTTTTGACGATATCGAAATTTCACTTAAATTCATCGCGGCGCATCGATATGCGTGCGACACGCTCAAATGATGAATTATGGGTTTTACATACATAATTCAGATAATAATAAAGAAAACAGATAATCAGACAAGTTTCAGAATATCGTACAAAAATCAAAATATCAGACAGAGTTCAGATATTCATACATAACAGAAATCAAACAGAATTTGGATATTCATACAGAATAGTTGATCAGATGGAAATCAAATTTTAGATACAGAAGAATTGAATAAAATTCTACATATCAAATTTCAAATCAAATTTTAAATTATATTTAATTCACATTTCCCTTACAGATAGAATCTCAAAGGATTCTGGCCCGTTATGCCTCTCTTTCCTGACACATACAAAATCTCAAAGAATTCTGGCCCTTTATACCTCCCTTTGTGCTTATAGCATCATAATATATTAGATATAAAGAATTATTATATCATAATTCATTTTCATATTCCCAGACCCAGACAGAATCTTAAAAGATTCTGGCCCCTTATGCCTCCCTTCCCTAACATAGAAAGAATCTCAAAGGATTTCGGCCCCTTATAACTCCCTTTTAATATCATTCAAATCATATAAAACATCAAATCATTTCATATCCAGAAAATCAGATACGTATCAGAATGTCGTTAGATGTATAACGCCAGACAACAGAAAATCTAACGGATTAAAATGCACAGTTTCAAAAAATTATCAAATTATCAGAAATCGTGTAAAACATTATTTCAAAACTTTAATTGTATTGAAGCACTATTTTTTTCCCATCCAAATAATTTTTTATTCGATAAAAACCCCACAGAATTCAGAATATCCGGCAAAAAATTTTCAGAAAATACTCAAAATGTACAAAATCATAATTTTCATAACATACCAAAAGTTATGCGATAAAACTTTTACCAGTGCAAAGTTATACCCATTATAGACACCTAACCACTTATTAATGATTTCAAGATTGAATAATTAAGTTTAAAAAAAAGTAGTGTGTAAATTAAATTTTAGTGCATAGATTAAATTAAAAAAATTATTATAAACCCATTATAGAATTAATGAGCTTATAACAATCCTTATATTAATTCAATTTATGATTTCTTGAAGGATCGTAGTCGAGCAATAGTGTTCTGAGGACATTAGTCAAGCACCCGAGGTTGAGGGGCAACAGTCGGGTGACGCTGGATGGTAGGCAGGCAATAGAGGTTAAAAATGGTGTCAGTGGCCAAACAAAAGTTTGGCGAAGGCCTGATGGTAGAAACAACCAAGTGTAGGCAAGGAAGGACGGTGACCGAGTGGATATCTAACAAAGGTGATGACTGAGGGAGCTTTGGCGATAGTGGCAGCCTGGTGAAGATTAGATAACAGTGTGATCGGGCGGCTATTAGTAGCCTGGTAGAGCTCCAACAATGGTTGGTGGCTGGGTAAAGGTCTGACAATAGTGACTAGGTGTAGGTCTGATGACAGTTGGTAGAGAGGCAAAGGTCCAACTGTGCTGATCGGGCAAAGGTTAGCATAACGGATGTTTATAGTGGTGCTCGGATGGATGATCGCCTATGGACAACGATCAAGTGGTGATATATAGTGATTAGCTGCCAGCCAGAGGTTCGATGGCAACTATTGTGTAGATATTTAATGGAGGTTGGTTGATGAAGGTCCGACAATGCTGGTTAGGTGGAGGTCTTGTGATCGACAGTCGGGCTAAAGTCCAATGGTTGTCGACCAAGCGAAAGTCCGACAGTGGTGATTATATAACAAAGGTTTGGTAGCATTAGTGCTCAGGTGAAGCTTTGGGATACTTGAAGTCTTCGAGCTCTCTCCAATCTCTAGCCAAAGGTCCTCTTCATGTAAGGAGTGGAGCGTCATTTTTAGATTTTTGGGAATAGCATGGCCTTTAAATATTAGAAAAATCTGGAGCAAATCCGGAGCATTCCATCAGATGACTCGTATCGATTCTCCGATCATATATGATTTTTTCATCATTTTGGTGCTTAAATGATATCTGAATTAAAAGGTCTTAGGCTATTTGGATTCATCTCGTTGAACTATTCGATTTAACTATAAGAATTTTTCATATTTGAATATCATTTGACCATTTAATTTATGCTTTGTAGTTTCTAATTATGCTTCAAATCATTGATTTAAGCTCAGTTGGGCTCAAATTAGATAATTTTGTAGGCCGTTTAGTTTGAATATATATTTGTTGAAATCAGAATCTTGAAATAAATTCCAAAATATTCTCATTCAAATGTATATCAAAATTCGTCCCGGATCATGATAATTTTTAACAATCCCACCGTTTCCTCAAATCCCCAGCGAGAAATCGTCACCTAACACAAGTGGATTCCAGGCTGGAGAGACCGGCTGGGCCGGTGGACTGCTGTGGGACCAATTCCTAGGCGGCACATCAAAATGCGGTCCACCCATGGTAGGTGCCGTGCCCCTAGTTGCCAATTGTTCCGGTGGGGCCCACAAGAATTTAATGGGCCCAGTCCACCTACGCCCGGCCCGTGCCTTCTGACGCTTTTCATACCGCATAATCCACCGTCATTAATATTTTTTGTAATGCTTAATACATTTTCAGTACACGTGTAAAAATTTGGATTGGCTAACTAACCCATCCGGAATATATAAACCCTGCTGCTACGGCTGTCTCGATACATATAATATAATGATTTTAATGACAAAATTATGCCAACACTAACATATTTAAAGCTGGACAAATTATTAGGTCCGGTGGCCTGACAGAGAATACATCCAGATTTCTTTATGTCTACAGCAAAAGCGCAGTTAAAGCGTAGCTGTTATAATAACTGTGCTTTGGATGCACTTTACTGTAGATAAAGAGAAATTCGAATGTATTTTTCTGTCAGGTTAATTTGCCTTAAAGCTGAGACCGTTCTCTTACTTTCAGACTTACGTCACCAGCCGACTACAGTCCTTTCGATCTCCATCGTCCGCCAATTACAGCCCTTCAGACTTACGTTGCTCGTCAGCTACGGTCCTTCAGACTTACGTCGCTCGTCAACTACAGTCCTTCTAATTTACATCGCCCGCCGACTACAGTTCTTCCGACTTACGTCGCACACCGACTACAGTCCTTCAAACCAATCTAACACATCAACATTAATGCTTTGTATTCTCACCGTGTAATGTACTCTATAAGATGTACATCAAGCTAAGGTCTTCCTCCTAGGAAGGACCTCAATTGTAATCGACTAGAATACTAATGGATTCATTTATACTGGGCCAAGCCCCGTGCTTTTTCCCCCTTTTTCAGGGGTTTTCCACATAAAAAACTTGGTGTCTCTAGTGAATGACACATTCTCTCTCTTATCTGATTATGTGCCGGATTTTCGTACAATGCTAAGACGTTAAACTTTATATTTCTCTACCGCCGCAAATACTCCATGATGCAACAAGTGTATAACTGCAAGTTTAATTGCGGCTAGCTATAACATTAGCTAAAATGGCTACTAAACTTTAGCAATGATTTTAACTATTGCAATCTTAAGAATCATGAATCTAACCATCAGTTGCAAAACTACTAACAAAAGACTTTTCAGAAAGCTTTTTCTTATACATTAAGTTAATGTCATCGAGCAATGCTCTGACAAATAATCTTGGATAGGTCAGCCATCATTGGTGGATTCCCTTGACCTCTTCCACATATGTTAGAGCCATAAAGCAATAATTTAGAAAACAACCTTGGATAGGTCTTTAATGGATTTATCTCGATCTCTTCCACATAGTTTAATGCTATCGCGCAATACTTTGACAAATAACCTCATATAGGTCAAACATCCTTAGTGGATTCTCTCGACCTCCTCTACATAGGTGAATGTTATCAAGCAAAGCTTTTGTAAATAACATCAAATAAGTCAAATATCATTTATAGATCTCTCTCACCATCTTCCATATAGATTAATGCCATCAAGTAATGCTCTGACAAGCAACATCTGATAGGTTAAACATCCTTGGGTTTATCTTAACATTTTTCATACATGTTAAAGCCATCAAGTACTGCTCTAGCAAGACATTTCTGATAGGTCAAACATCCACGATTAAACATCTTTGACAAATTCCATTCACCTCTACTGTACAACACTTCAAAGTATCTCATTTAACTCTTTCTTCAAGAAAATATCAGGGCTTGAAAACCAATATAACATCTGTTCAATTTGCACTATTAGTGTGTAGCTTGACTACTACCATACTGCACTACCTTGAACCCTTTCAACAGGTTGTCTTCTTCTGCCCCCATCATCATAAGTGTATATTACCTCCACTAAAGTGCAACTCACCGTCACCATCATCAGCTCGTTTCCTGACGACCACTATTAGTCCTTTGCCTCCCGAACACCATCATTGGCTCCTCTGTTGCAACTCGGGCTTCCGAGTTTATGATTTTGATGATAACAAATAATATTTATTATTCTTTTATTTCTCCTAGTATTTGCAGTGCATATTTCTTTCTATGTTAACTAATATTTCAGGTACATCATGCACCATTCTGTGAAGATTCAAGGCTCAAGATTGCGTAGAATTGGTCGTATTAAATGAGTCTGTAATTTTCATTTATTGAGTCAAGTCTTATAATGATGTATGATAGTTTGTTGATCATGCACACACAAAGAGGGAGCAAAAAATGATTATAAATATTTTAACTTTTCTGTTCATCGTACTGTACGAATTTATTTCGTATTGTACGATCTAGTGTAACAGAAATAAATTAAAATATTTATTTTTCCTAAAAAAATTAATTTTGAATATAACTAATCGTACTGTACGATCACCACATCGTACTATACGATCTGTTATAATTAGAAAGACCGCCGTCCATTAAATTAGGCAAAAATTTGAATTTGAACAGTTGTATAATCGTACTGTACGATCATAATCGTACTGTACGATGTTTGAAATATTGCCTAAGTTAATCCTGAGATTATGCAATCAAAACGGCTGAAATTTGTCATTTGGATCGTACTGTACGAACTGGATCGTATTGTACGAACTGGATCGTACTGTACTAACTGGATCGTACAGTACTAACAGGTCAATTTCTACACATCGTACTGGACGATCTTGAGATCGTACGGTACGATATTTGACGCTGAATTGAGTATTTTTAGGGTTTTTTGAGCCCTCTATTTAAGCACTCTCATAATACTTTGTAAGGGTCTTTTGACAGCCATTGTGGCTTCGTTTTTCTAGAGAAAACTTGAAGAGAGGACTTGAAAGGGAGAGAGGAAAGGGTGGAGTTTGAGAGAGGGAGAAGAACCTTGGAGGGGGTTTCAAGGGAGTGTGAAGGGAGTTCACACGGTTGCTCCGGCGAGCTTGCACCTCAGTACCATCGGATTCAAGGTTCGTCTTGAAGGAAGTTTTGCGAAGAAGAAGATCTCGTTGGTGTCAAAGGACCCGGCTCCTCCGCCGCACCGGGGAAGGTGGAAGTGATTGTGTAAGGGCTTCTCCGCCTAGCTGTGGGGGCTAAAGGAGAATCACTAAAGGTTTAGTGTAATACTTGGAGGGTGCCTCCGGGGAGTGGACGTAGGTCATGGTTTGACCGAACCACTATAAATTGGTGTGTTCTTTCCTTTATTTTTCTGCACTTTATTTCCGCATTTATTTTTATTGTGATTAATTGCGTCGATGAAATTGATTACATATCTTTTTATTATGAATGAAATTCGCTTCCGCATAAAGTCATAAAAAAATATTTTTTTTCATTAAAGAAGTTTTTAATCATCCAATTCACCCCCCTCTTGGCGCATCTAGTAATTTCATCCTCATCTCCTAGCAACCAATTATTAGCCCTTTGCCTAATTGCCATCATCAGCACACCCTCCAACTTCCACCAACAACACATCCTAGTAGTTTCTCATGCAAGAGGACTGGTTTTTTTATCACCGTCGTCAATATTTAAACTCTTGATAGACAATTTTTCCCTTGACAAGAGTGAATTGGAGCATGTGTAAGTGTACCGTGTCATGATCGCCGCCATCATCAATATTAAGACTCTTGTTGGATAGATTTTCCCCCAACGAGAGTAAACTGGAGCCTACATAAGGTCTTGATCGCCACTATCGTTGATATTTGGACTCTTCTCGGACAATTTTTTCCCCCGATGGAAGTGAATTAGAGCTGACGTAAGAGTATCGAGTCTTGATCGACACTGCCACTTGTATTTAGACTTTTACCGGATAATTATTCCTCAAATGGGAGTGAACTAGAGCCTACGTAAGAGTACCGGGTCTCGATCGTCACCACCACCAGTATTTAAACTCTTGGTGGACAAAATTTTTTCCCTAATGGGAGTGAATTGGAGCCTGCGTAAGAGTATCAAGTCTCGATCGCCACCGTTGTCGGTATTTAGACTCTTTTCGGATATTTTGTTTTCCCAACAGGAGTGAATTGGAGCTTGCGTAAGAGTACCGGGTCTTGATCGCCACTAGAAACCTCCAAATTTTTGTTGGTCCAATTGTGCAGCTTGTTAGTTACACCTTGTCAAGTGATATTCGTCCTACAATTTTAGATCGACTCAAGAGACGCGTGCCCCCCCCCCCCCCCCTAAGGGGGGAATTTTTAGATCCATGAGGAGGAATTTGAAATTAAATTTTTTGAATTTTTTTATTAAATTTTCAAAAATTTTAATGCCAAAAAAATAAATTACTTCTTTTAAAAAATAAAAAGAGGAAATAATTTAAAATTAATTATATTAAAAAATAAAATAAATATACATTAAATTAACTATTTCCTTTTTTTGAAAATAATTTGAATTTATTAAAAAAAATTGAAACTTTTTTGGCCAGAAAATAAATAATCTCCTCTTAAAATTATTTAAAAATAAATAAAATAAGTTTAATTATTAAAAAAATAATATTTTCCTTTGCTGCCTCAACTGAAACGGCCACTATAGCGGCCTCTTATGGAGGAGTGGGCCCTGCTCCCACAAAAACTAAAAACTAAAATGATAAAAAGAAATAATTGAAATTCATTTCGAACTTTCCGAGCCCCCAAATCATTTTTTGATCTTCCATACTCAATTTTGACACATTTGAAGCTCAAAATAATTTTTGATATTTTTTACTCTGAAGAACAATCTAACTTTGCGGAATGCTGAAATTATATAAATCTTTGTTGACTCTCTAAGATTTGATATTTCAAAATAAGGGAACAGCTTCCACCCGAACGCCGATCGCCATCAGACTTCTGCCGTACAATTTTCGGACCAATGCCCAGCTGCCGATCGCTATCTATCTTCATCCTGTCCGTTGACCATCGCCAGACTTCCACACAACAATTGTCAGACCAACACCTGGCTGCCGACCGTCGCCAGCCTATCATATAGTGGATAAAAACTTGTTGTTGTTGTTAAAAACTCATAAATTTCAATCATATCCATCTTCTTATGTTTGCCAAATGCACCTACAACTCAATGGATTGGGTCAATGTCTTAAAACGCCTCCTTTTGTGATTGCCTTGTTTTTGGTTGGGCAGCTGCACATCAAAATAGTCCTCTTGCTACGAGAACTTATATCATCCATTCCATTTGTTTGCAACCCGTTCCTTCAGCAGTTGGTAGCGGATAAGAAAATCGTTCATCCTCACCGGTGTGCTCGGCCGCTTCTTTGTCTTCTTTGCTCAGCCATAAGAGGATCCCATTAATCTCCCACCTCATGAAACATTTTATTAATGAGTTTTCCTTTATTGAAAAGGCTAGCAATCATTTTCTTATCTTTGCCAAACCCACCTACAACTTAATGGATGATTACTAGTTATTAACTATTTAAATTGGATCCACATCAACCGTTTGATGGGAAAGTGAAGCGTTTGTTGGGTCCAGCTCAAAAGGGAATTCATGGAGAAATTATTATGTGCGGGACAGTTCGGAGATCAATCAGAATGCGTCACATCAATCGGTACCGAGCAAAAAAAATAACGTTATGCGTTCTGATTGGTCTCCGGACGCCGTCGGGGATCCGTACAGAATAATTTTTCGAATCGAGGGAGTTAGTTTTTGCATTGATTTAGACATTTAAATGCTTACACGATTCCCAAATTACACAATTCTTATGTATATATATTTAATGTGCTAGAAAATTTATAATATTTTATCTTTTATAATGATCCAACATGTATGAATAGAAGTTGTAACGGCTATAACTTTTTACGTGAAAATCGCCAAATAAATGAGAAAACCGTTGGCGCTTGAACTGGTTGTAATAAAGGTATAAGAATTTGCTCTTTTCTATGACTGAAGAAGGCTGCACTTCAAATTAATTTTTTTATACCCTTCATAGGGATTGTAGAATTTGGGTGTCCATAGAGAAATAGTTGAAATCTGATTACAGGTTTCTTAGATTCAAGATGCATCAGTGATCACTTTGCTAACAAAGCTTCTTAAATTAAAATGTTGGAAGATGGAAGCTTGACCAAGATGGAATTTTTTTTTAGGGTGTTTTTTTTTTCCAACATATGACTTACCGTTGAAAATCTGTCGGAAATATACATTACCAATGGATTTCATTCATTTCCGGCGGAAATAAAAGCCGATAAATGATGTTTTTCTTGTAGTACTTGTAAGGACACTATCTAGTTATAAGTATCTTCCGAAACTGTTTAGCTTTCAAGGCTTGTAAATAAACAAATTCTTCGGAGGTTCCAAATCAATATGCCCTCATAATATTTTAGTAAATGACTACTTTACTTACCACTTTCCTTTTTAGAGATCATATATCATAAAAAAAAAAAAAAATAGAGCCTTCTTATATTTTTCAATCATGACCCTATCTATTATTACTAACGAGACAAAATTGAGTTGAAAGCTTCTAAAATTAAATATGGGATTATCTGAACTTCGATTATAGCAAACTTATAGTTGAACTGAACGTCTCGGAAAGGCGAACCCATCGACACCAGAACTAGCCAGATCCGACCCAAATGAGCCCAGATCATGGGTTCAAAGCATATTTGAATTGCTCAAAGCTTAATTTAGAATACCAAACAAACTTCAAACATGATATAATTATGCACAAATTGAGCGGCTCAACGAGACTAATCCAATGAGCCCAAGATCACTAAATTTCAATATCATTAAGGCATTCAAATTACGAGTAAACGGTCCATGATCAAAGGGATCAATATCGTCCGTCCATTCAAACCACTCCCATTTTGATCTTGATCCTCCCCACATTTACAAGTCATGTCACTCTAAAAAAACTATAAATATACCCTCATTCTTCACCTGAAGAGGGGAAAAAAGAAGGAGAATAATGGAAGAGTTTGGGAGCTTGCTTGACACCGACAACCGTCGGACTTCCGTCGGTCCACCGACCACCGCCGATGTTGTTCCTGACCATCGACGGACTTCCGCCAGTCCCTCTACCGCCACAGACTTCCACCCATCCGCAGATCAATGTCAGAGTTCTTCCCGACCACCGACAGACTCCCGCCAGTTCGTCGACCACCGTTGGATTTCCTTCAGTCCTCTTATCATCGCTGGAATTCTTCCCGACCACCGATTGACTCCCGCCAGTCTGCCAACCACTGCGGACTTCAGCCTGTCCGTGGACCACCGTCGGACTTTCGCGAGTCCTCTGATCACCGTCGGGCTTCCGCCCATCTGCTGACCACCACTGGAGCTCTTCCCAACCACCGAAGGACTCCCGCCAGTCCACTGACCACTGTCGAACTTCCGCCACTCCGTCAACCACTATCAGACTTCCACCTGTCAGTCGACCACCGTCGGAGCTTCTTTCCGATTGTCGTCGGAATTCCACCATTTCGTCGACCACCTACGGTCCTTTTGACCTTTGTCTCCCACCGACTATAATCCTTTCCACCACCGACATCTGACTACGGTCCTTCTAACCATCGTCACCCAATTATGAACCTTTTGACCACCGTCGCCTACTAGCTATGATTCTTCTAACTATCATAGCCCAACTATGATCCTTTCAACCTCTGTTACTCACGGACTACATTCCTTCCAACCATTGTCGTCCAACTACGGCCCTACCGATCTCTGTCACCCACCAACTACGGTCCTTCCGACCACCATCATCTAACTATAGTCCTTCCGACCTACATCGCTTGTCGTCTATGGGTTTGCTTCCCCAAACGAACATATCAACGCCAATTCTTCCACCTCCTAGCATATAATCCACTCTGTATGATGTATATTTGCTACATCGAGCCAATAACTTTCTTCTAAAGAATGAACTCATTTGTAATCAATTGCAAACATTAGTGGATTCATTCAAACTGAGCTAGGCCCCGTGATTTTTCTCCTTTTCAGGGGTTTTCAAGTAAAAATTATGGTCTACCCATATAAACTATATAATCATACTCTTTAATCTGTTTGTGTGTTGGATCTTCGTACAAAGCTAAGTCACTAAACTATATCACTCTCTCCTGCCACAAATTTTCGAAAACGCAACAAATAATAATAAGAAATTTTTTAGTGAATTAAAAAAGAATTTTAATAATTTTATCTATCAAAAGCAACTAATAGATAATTGAAAACAAAATTCATGATAAATTATTGTTGTGATACTATCAAATAAGATTATGCGTATCTTTTATCTTCAAAAAAAAAATATTTCAACTCTATTTTGAATGCAACTCTATTTTAAATTGCATACTTGTTTAATATTTTATTTTAAATAATTTGTAGAAATTTTCTAATATTAGTTCACCTAACTTCTGTCAAACGAGTAAAATTTAATTTTACTATCATAAATTACATAGTCAATCAACAAAGTTTATTGTCTAATATGGCTTAGTCATACTCTTTATAATGACTTTTCTTCAAAAAGCATGATTACTATATTAAAAATCATAACAAAGATAATTTTGTAATATAATTTAAAATTTTGATTAAAAAATGATTTAATTAATTATTTTTAACATTATTATTATATCTTAAATTTATATGAATAATGATCAACTCATACTAAAATGGAGGTTAAATTGCAGCATTATTTACTTAAAAACTACTACTAATAGTAATAGCAAAAGTTAAAACGGCAACTATTAGTAGTGATTAAGATTTCATTTGGGATAGTACGTTCTTATTGTTTTTTAAAACAGTTTTTCAGTACAAAATTTTTTGAACAAGAAATTTGTATACAATAAATTAAGCTGTTTTAGAAAACAATAAGAAAGATGTCCCAAACTAAGCCTGAAATTGTTGTTGGTGATGATGCAAATCTGCTTCAGTTTCAACAGTTTGAACTATTGGTAGAAATAATATTGCTGCACAAGCTCTTTGCAGTGAATAACAAGCATGGTAATCTTTCAGCGGTTATAGAACTATTGCTGATCTTTTTGTAGCATTTATAACCACTATGATAGCCCAAAATAAGTGTTATGAAAGCCTATTTTTCTATTAGTGACTAGGGGTGTGATCAATATTTGATAGATCCCGAAAATCTGACTTGAGCCGACCCGAAAATTATGGGTCAGGATCGACCCGTTTATAAAATGGGTCGAGTTCGAGTTTTGTGTTTTGACCTGTTTATAATTTCGGGTCTGGTTCACGTCAAACTGAAAACTTGAAATCAACCCATATCATGATCCACTCTGCTCACCTTGCCATCGCCTATTCTGGCACTTCGTCATGCTCGCGCTCGCAGGGATGCATCCGCTTGCTTCGCCTCGCCCCGGTGCCTTGTGTCCGCGGATCATCTGTCCACACGCCTCTTTCCCTCGCCTAATAGAGTCTACGTGCCAGATTGGGTTGACTTGTCTTTAGTGCGGGTCAGTCTGGGTTTCAATTGCTAACCTGTTTGTATAATCGGGTTAACTTTGTTTGAGATCAAACATTGAGGGCGGATCAATTTCGAGTTGGATCCAAATTCAACCCGACACCCCTAATAGTAACTATGAAATCATGATGAATTTATATGCTTATTTATCTCTTTTTTTTTTTTTAATGTAATACATAATCACATAATATATTTATTTCGTTTAAACCCACAAAATAACAAAAATGCCCCATCACCACAGCCATTTAGTGGGGCTGCAAATTGTCAGGTTGCATAAATAATTTAGTGGAATCATTGAAAGAATCCAAGCGAACACATTCGCCAGTAACGAATTCATATGGACACGCGCGTTATCGCAAAAGCATGCAACGTAGGATAACCACTGGTCTTATTGTGTGGATCAAGTGGAGATTCTTGCCAGGTTGAAGGAAGATTGTGTGCCCGAGTACATGCAATATGGTCCACTGCCTTTGCTCGAGGATATGGATTACGTTTGGGAACATATTCTTCATATATATTCCTCTCTCAAAGCTGGCCTCTAAATGCTCATCCATTTGTTGCTGGTGATTTATCAATACAACAATGTCCTCTTTCTTTTTTTAAAGATTAGATTTATCTCGTATATTTGAGAAATTTTTTACTAATGTTATCTTAGGAAATTGGCCATTATCATATTGTCATGAAAAGGACCGTTGAACTTTTGATCATGAGAAAATTTATGACCGAAACTTTTATGACTGGTGTTTACTGTTGTTAGACCAGTACTATAAGGGATTAATAAAAAAAATCATGATAGAAACTATATGTGATGAAATTCATGAACAGATGAGGAAAACCGATGGAGAAGAAACCCAGAAGAATGGAAAAGAAACTTGGATATTATTAATGAAAGCTTATTCTGCCGTATTACAATAGGTCCCTATATATAGCATACAAAGGGCAAAGTGATACACGTGTACTGTTATTACAAGATGGCAAGAATACATAATTTGAATTTATTTATCTATTCTAAAATTCCCCCGCAAACTGATATTTGTGGAGCAACAGTCAGTTCGGAGCGAAGTGTTTTGAATCTCGACGTGCTTAACGATTTTGTGAAAATGTCGGCTATTTGATCGATTGTACTAATTGGTAGAAGCCGAATATTGTTGTTATGTATATGATCCCGGATGAATCTTTGATCGATTTCGATGTGCTTTATTCTAGCATGGAAAACAAGGTTGTTTGCCAATGCTATTGCCAAAGTATTGTCACATAAGATGTCCACTGGTGTGGTGAGTAGGATGTGGAAATCGGAGAGAAGCCGTTTAATCCATAGTGTGTCCGTGGTGGCCGCGGTTAGAGCTCGGTATTCTGATTCCGTTGAAGACCTCGACACCGTGGACTGTTTCTTGACAGTCCAAGAAACTATGGTATCGCCACGGAACGTGCAATGGCCGGAGATGGACTTTCTTGTGATCGGGTCTGCCGCCCAGTCCGCATCAGAGTACGTGCAAAGGAGTAAGTTTGATCTTGTTATGGGTATACATAGATCAATTGTCCCTTTGATATACCTTAGGAGGCGTTTTAAGAGATGAGTATTAGTTGCTTCCAGCTCGTGCATGTGTTGAGAAAGGGAATTGACCGTGAATGCTATGTCCGGCCGTGTAAGAGTTAAGTATTGTAGGGAACCGATCAGCTGTCGATACGTTGTTTGATCGAAGCATGGTATGTCGTCCGAGAGCTGGGGAGAGATTTTTGTACAAGATGGATTAGCAACCGGATTACAGAGTGTTAGATCAGCTATTTGTAAGATAGATTGAGCATAAGAGCTTTGTGATAGAAGATACTTATCTTTGGATGTCTCAATCTTGATTCCTAGGAAATGACTTGCCGGTCCTAGATTCTTCATTGTGAACGTTGTCTGGAGTTGTTTGAGGAGTTCCAAGATGGCCGAGGGATCGTTTCCTGTTAGTAGTATGTCGTCGACATATACTAGCAGATATATTTGAGTGCGGCCTTTGTGTAAGCAAAGACTGATCAGCCTGGCTATGCTTGAATCCAAGGCTTAGTAGATAGTTTGTGAAGGTGGAATACCATTGGCGTGAGGCTTGTTTAAGCCCATAGATTACCTTGCGAAGGAGAAATACGTGGTCTGGTTGAGATGCGTCCTCGAAGCCCTTAGGTTGTCACATGTATACTGTTTCGGTGAGATTGTCGTGAAGGAACACATTTGAGACGTCGAGCTATTGAATCGGCCATTGGTAGAAGAGAGCAACAACAAATAGAATGCGAATGGTTGGTAATTTTGCGACTGGGCTGAAGGTGTCGCTGTAATCCAACCCGTATTCTTGTCGGTTGCCTTGAGCTACCAATCTTGCTTTAAAGCGAGCCACGGACCCGTCCGAGTTGCATTTTGTTCGGTATGTCCACTTTGATCCGAGAATTGGTGCATTGATGGGAATGGGTACCAGAGTCCACGTTCCCTGTTTTTGAAGGGCGAAGAATTCTTCTGCCATTGCTTTTCTCCAGTGAACTGTGTTGCAAACCTATTTTCATGACCTGTGTTTTGATTATTGACAAACACTATTGATTCTCTTGGACTACTTATTTATTCTAACTTTTCAGGAATCGAAGATTGGACGAACAGACGAAGCCAGTTCAGGTTGCGTAGGTTTAGGGTTGAGTCAGTCTGTACTTTTGTTTTTCACTTCTTGAGTCTACATGTAATGGTCAAAGAGACTGATGCTAAGTAACCCTACACACACACACTTGAGAGACTTAGAATTTCTATTTTTACTCATATCGATCAGGACGATTTTTACATCGTCCTAGACGATAAGGCTTAAAACAGAAAGTCTAAATAAGGATTCTTAATTAAGGCAACCGTAATTAACATATCGGCCTGGACGATATGTTTATCGGCCTAGACGATACGTGTATCGGCCTAGACGATACGTGTATCGGCCAGGACGATAAGCTCAAAATAGAAAGAAGTTGCCGCCATAGACAATTAAGGTATACTGTATTTTTAAATTATCGGACAGGACGATCATTGATCGACCTGGACGAAATTCTCAAATTATGCCTTAATTGATCAAGAAATCAAGGGAGTAATTAAGGATGATTGATACGATTATATCGTCTTGGACGATCGCAGGATCGGCACGGACGATCCATTCAAAAACCTTAAGTTACTTCAGGACGATAAATATCGGCCAACTCGTATTCAAGGCGATGATCTGGACGATTTTCCTCTGATTTTAACTGATCGCCCGGGACGATCGTGAGATCAGCCTTGACGATCAAGCCAATTTTCAATCGTCCAGTTTTGCATCCAGGGCGATGCTCTGGCCGATCTTCTGAGTTTTGTACTGATCGGCCAGGCCGATGTCCATATCGGCCTGGACGATAATGTCGGCAACTTGCAATTAATGAGCTCCTTTGAAGCTCTTCTATTTAAGAACTCTTATTCAACATTTTGAAAGACCTTTGGCTGCTTCCTTGACCTGAGAAGGCCTTGAGGAGAGAAAGAGAGAGAGGGAGAGAGAGAGGATCTTGTGAGGGGGAGCTTGTGAGGGGATTCACAAGGGTTTCTTTAAGGATCGCTCTGCTTGTTCTTTGTCTAGAGTTTCTCGTCCGTGGAAGGGTCGGTAGAGGTAAGGAATTAGCTTTTGGTTGTGGTTCTCTGCCAGCTTTAGGAGGAAGCAAAAGGAGGTAGGTTCTTTGCCTTGCCGGGGTGGCAAAAAGGAGGTGCTTTGTAAAGGCTTCTCCGCCTAGCTGTGGGGGCTAAAGGAGAGTCACGTTTGTAGTGCAATACTCGGAGGGCGCCTCCGGGGAGTGGACGTAGGTCGGGTTGACCGAACCACTATAAATTTATGTGTTCTTATTTTCTTGCTTCCGCACTTTTATTTCCGCATTTATTTTTGTGGTGTGATTTTGGTTTATGTGATCTTCATTTTTTGTGAAAATAAATTTTAAAATACCAATTCACCCCCCCCCCCCCCCCTCTTGGTTAGCTTGGGCCAGTTCTATAGGGCTTAACATCCCTAACGAACTTTAAAACCGATTTGGAAACTTCGGTATACGTGATTGGATCAGTGTTCGACTGTTGTGTGGAATCTTGCATGTGATGAAGTAAATTGAACCTCCGAGTTGGTTTGAGGGAGCTGGTTTGACATCTTGTAACCATGGGATGCGTAGTTGGGACTCGTTTAGAGGAATCCTGCAAGATGGGAGCAATGAATACTATATTAGTATGATCTTGATTGTTGGTTGTAACTGGAGAATAGGTATCGTGATTGGCTAGAGGTTCAGGATTAGTCTTGGCATCTGGAATGCGAATTGTGGAGTCTGGTAGGAGTAGAGACGAGTTCCTTATTGATTATGGAGGAGGTTCTTTAGACGCTGTGTTTTTGAAAGGGAAGGAAGATTCGTTGAATTGAACATGTCGCGAGATTGCTATGCGATTGGTTGTTGGATCCCAACATTTGTAACCTTTTTTATTTTTCGAATAGCCTAAGAAAATACAAGAAGTAGAAGTTGGAGTTAGTTTAGTGCGATTATGAGGAGGTTGTAGAGGAAAACACTCGCATCCGAAAGTCCGGAGATGGTGGTAAGAGGGCTTTATGTTGAACATCAGTTGAAGGGATGATATGTTGTAGATCGTTGTGGGCGGAGTTCTGTTTATGAGATACGTGGCGGTGATCGCCGCATCTAACCAGAGCGAGTGAGGTAAGTGGGCTGTTTGTAGAAGCGTTCGAGTTGTTTCCACGATGTGACGATGCTTGCGTTCAGCTATTCCATTTTGCTCCGGCATGTAGGGGCATGAAGTTTGATGGAGAATGCCCATGGTTTTGATGAACTTTTGAAATTGCTGATTGACGTATTCTCCTCCGCCGTCCGTGCGAATGGCTTTGATCTTCGGTTTGTCTGACGCTCAATGAACTTAGTAAAATTGATGAATAGTTGTGTAACTTCAGATTTGAACATTAATGGAAATAACCAGGTGAAACGCGAATAGTCGTCAACAAATATTAAGTAGTATCTAAAACCTTGTTGGGAGTTGCCGGAGACGATCCTCAAACATCGAAATGTATGAGCTCTAAAGGATCCTGTTTACGGTTTTCAGAAATTTCAAAATATAAATTGTGTCCTTTATAAAGTTTGCATGAATTACAAAAAGAATAGGTATTAGAAATGTTGATAGCAGGGTTCGTCTTGGCGATGTGCTTGAGTACCCAGTGATTAGGGTGACTGAGCCTATGGTGCCAGTTGGGAGACTGGTTTCATGCCGCCGTGAGACCTGTAGGTTGTCCGTGCGGTGGCTTGATGGCTAGCTGATATAATCCGTCTTTACATGGACCACTGAGAAGGATTTTGTTGGTCGTCGAATCCTTAAAAATAAACCCGTTGGAGTCAAAAATTATGTAGATGTTGTTATCTTTAATAACATTAGACACAGAAAGTAAATTGTGAGAGATAGATGGAGTGTGGCGGAGTTGAGATAGAAAAAGCTTACGTGAGGGGGTAGGAAGTAGTCCCGTGCCCGAGTGAGCAATGGGTACTGATCTTCCGTCCCCTATAGTCACCGTGTCTGTACCGTTGTACACGTTTGAGGAAATAAGGTTGTCAGCCGAATTCGTCATATGGGTGGAAGCTCCGGAGTTGATATACCAGTCGCCTGAGGTGTTGTGATCGGCGTTGGCAAGAAGTGTCTGATTGTTCTTGGAAGAGTTTTGGGATGGAACGTAGTTCAGGTTGAGACGATGCCAACACGCATGGTGCTAGAGTACTGAGCAGATCGGCTGGTTTGAGTTCTCGGACGCGTTCTGCCTCTACGACCACGATCTTTGGAAGCATAGAGAGCTACTTGGTTGTCGGT
Source organism: Dendrobium huoshanense (assembly GCA_016618105.1). NCBI lineage: Eukaryota > Viridiplantae > Streptophyta > Magnoliopsida > Asparagales > Orchidaceae > Dendrobium > Dendrobium huoshanense. The sequence continues at coordinate 65,151,012 of CM028351.1, forward strand.
CGTTGCGGGAAACTTTAATGCCGTAATCTGGAGGTGAATTTCCTCATTTATCAAAAGAGCGTAAAGACTATCAAGACTGAGAGAGGATTGCATCGTGCGGATGGACGTAGTGAACGGCAGGTAGGAAGGAGGTAATCCGTTCATAATATATATCATAACGTCCTCGGGATCGACGGATGATCCCGCCGAGGCGATGTTGTCTACAATCTTCTTGATCTTAGTTAGGTACTGAGACATTGAAAGATTCTTCATGGAAACGTTGTGAAGCTCGTTCTTGAGCTGGATAACTTTGGACCTGTTTGAAGATTGAAACCTTGTCTGCAGTGCACGCCAGATCTCGTTCGTAGATTCAAGATGGAGAACATATGGGAGAACCGAAGGGGAGATGGTGGAGCACAATGCGGCAGCCAGGTTTTGATCGATGACTAGCCAGCCAGAGGAATCTTGATTTGGATCTGTATTTTCATTTGCCATGCATTTGTGGACGACACGGAAGCCGTTTGAGGATCAAGAAAGATGGCGAATCCATTTGCCTTGAGGACTTTAACGATTTGATTGCTCCAGATGGGGTAGTTGTCCGGAGTCAATTGATTTGGAACAATAAATTTGAGGTTGGATATAACAAATTTCAGAGACGGTGAGATAACCTGCTGAGAATGGAGAATGACAGAATGGGCTTCGGTGTGTGCGAGGCAATGGATGCCGGATTCGCCATTAATCTATGGAAAGGGGATCATTCCTTATTCTAATACCATGATGAAATTCATGAACATATGATGAAAATCGATGGAGAAGAAACCCAGAAGAATGGGAAAGAAACTTGGATTTTATTAATGAAAGTCTATTCTGCCGTATTACAATAGGTCCCTATATATAACTTACAAAGGGCAAAGTGATACACGTGTACTATTATTACAGGATGGCAAGAATACATAATTTGAATTTATTTATCTATTCTAACAATATGATGATGATTTTGTGAGTGATGATGGAAACAAAATATCATAAAAGTTTCCTTGTGGTGATTATTGCCTTCTTGCTTCAAACAACATGTTGAAAACGCAACTAACAATAAGAATCAATAAAGCATTCATCAAGTAATGATAATAAATATAATATACTACTGGAATACACAACCACTTTGCAAAATGCAATGGCTGATTTTGCAATTACTAAGTGTTTAACAACAATGACTGATAATTTGCTCGTAGCAAATATTTTGAGATAAATTCAGCTGGTTGTAAATATAGATTTTAACATCTAGTTTTCAGAAAAAAAAAAAACATCTCGCAAACAGCTCCAATAGCTTATGGGAATAGGACCTCCAAATTGTTCTTTTGTAATTGGTGCCGATTGCAATAACCTACAAAATAGATAGAATTTTCCTTCTTCTTTTTTTTGTTATTGTCTACGGCTATAAAATACATATAAACCAAATAACACATCATACATCATATTCCAGAAAATGTTAGAATAACTTCACATAATTAAAACCCAAATAGCACAACTGGGTCAAAATGGATAAACTACTACAACAATTTTAACAATAGTTATATACTACTAATCAATATACATTATATACAATAGTTCCACCAACAACAATTTCAACATGTTTTCGTTAAAATAGAATATTAAAAAAGAACTTATGATCATTAAAGAAAAAATCCCTCATTGTCATCATCATCTTCTTCTTTTGCATCATTATCATGTTCATCATCATCATCACCACCACCACCATCAGCTTGAGTACCACCCAATCCACCTTGTTATTGATGCTCCTTCAACCTAGTTAGATTTCATGATATCCTCGAGCTCTTGCCTTGTAATTGATTTCTCATAATGATGGCTCCCTCTAGAATTTTGTGAGCTAGATGAGTATTAGCTTCTATCCTAAAATGATATATGATGTTATACATGTGGCCCTTAGTCACTCTTCTCATTGCTTCCATCCATACATCAAAGTTAAACTCATATCGAGTAGTACCTCCACAAAATATTACGATCATTGTAACACCATATATTTTTCTACAGAAATATGAATATGTATATGAAAATATATTTCACTTTCTTCTTCATTCAATTTAGTTTTAAAAAATATATATATTTTTTACACTTATTGCAACAATACATGAATAAGTGTTCAATATATATATTTTTTATAATCATCTATACAATCATTTTCATATGTCATTTGTGCAAACTAAAATGTGTTAGGGCTAAAGAAAAAAAAATTAATACATTAATCCAACAAAGTTCACCAACAATCCCATAGGTAAAAACTATTCAAAATTCACTTATAAATGTATAATAAAACATTGCAAACAACGTTTTCATCCTTCTTGCTCTTTTTTAAGATATAAAATTTTAATCTAAGTTCTAAATATTTTAGATAAGATATTTATTAGTCAAAATATTCTTTAAATTTATCATACAACAACAACAACAACAACAACAATAAGAACAACAATAACAAGCCTTTATCCCACTATATGGGATCGGCTACATGAATCCTTTTTCTCCGTTGTGTCCTATTAAAAGTCAAATTATCGTTTAAATCTAATAGTGAAAGATTATTTTTAATATTTTCTAACCAAGTATTTTTAGGTCTGCATCTACCTTTCTTAACATAAGTCAAATCTAATACCTCTATTTTCCTAATATGGTCATCGGATAAAAAATAATTTGAAATTAAATAGATAATAAATGAAACTAAATATAGGCATTTGTTGAGGGTAGGGTGAAGGAAAAAGGGGGTTGTGGTAGGGCATGTGGGTAGGGGTGGAAAATGCGCTTGAGAAAGAGGGAGGGAAGTTAGAATTGGTCACAAATCTAGTTGCAATATTGTAAATTTAATGTAGCTATATAAGGCACAAAATATATAAAATTTAATATTTAGAAAACTTAAAAAAAATATAAATAAAGGGTTATCTCAATTAAAATAATTTCATTAATACAATTCATATATTATAATGAACTACCAGTATTATAACTGATAAATACTAGTTTAGAACATAATGAATTAGATTATAGAGGTTATCTCCAATGATAGTGGCTAAAGGTGTTACTAATAGTGATATTGATGATTAATTACAAACATCTGTTAGTGAAAATGGGTGGGCTAAAAATGTTGATGGATGTGGATATTTGAGGTGCGGTGGATGAAGGTTGGATGTTGATCAATGATGGATGTTAAATGATGGACAATAATAGATGTTAATATTGGTCATTTGAGTGTGGTGGGTGTCAGCATCAGTCGATAGCTATCATTAAATGGCTAGTGATTGTAAAAATTAAAAGCTAGATTTTGAAAGATGATGGGCATTAGTGTTAGTTGAAAGTCAATGTTGAATGATTGGTGATGATGATGTCAACTTTCAAAGATGCATTACATGAAAAAAAATGTGCCACCTTGAGCAATGATAATTCTTCCTTCAATGAAAGATAAATATATATATTTATCTCTTACTATTTCATATGGAGAGAAATTATGCAAAATCTCAAAAAATAGTAGAATACTCAACTCAAACTTAAAACACACACACCCACTGTGTGTGTACATGTGTAGTAAGTTCAGCATTAAGAAAGTTAAGTTATATAATTCATTTAGCATGGAATCAATAGAGGATATGCTAAGAGAATGAGAGGCTTAGGATGTCCAAGAAATCGTATCCTTACATTTACCTTTTTCTTCATTTTAAGATGATCAACCTATTTAATCATAAATAAATTTTGATCATATTATTAAAAGACGATGATTACTTTTTACAATAATGATGCCTACATCATTTGAGAATAAAATAAAGAGAGGGACTTATGATCCGCACGTAAATGATATTAGCCTTGAATCCATATATAGGAAGGAGACTTTATCCACTATGATGTAATAATCTACTGAAATTTTAATGTGAAAATGCAGAAAAGGACTTACTATTTGGACATCATAAGATCCTAAGGAATTCTAATATTTGTCTAACAATCTCACTTGGAAAAGGAAAATCAATTAGATCCATTGAAATGTTTAGAAATTTATAACACCAAATACTCTTTGTAAATGCAAGTTATGGCTAGTTTGTTATTTAAGAAGCAAGACTTACAACCTTGCCTCAAAAAATAAAAGTTAGCCGGCCATGAGAGGTATGAATATGAACATGAGTTATTTTAGAAAATTGTCTTAGAGACAAGTCATGCATTAAAGTTGTAATAAAAATTAAGTTCTATAGCTGATTTTTCTTACTTATAATTTAGTGTAAAAAATAAAATCCCAAAGGCTAAAGTGTGACATTTAAAGTAATTTTGATGGATTTGATTTGAAAAAAAAAGAAAGAAAAATGATAATGAGAAATATTTTAGTGACTAACATTTTATAACATTCATTTTATTTCATCCAATTTAATTAACGATCAAATATTTTAAAAATTCATCACGTACTAAGTTATAGATCAACAATAATGATCTTAATTACTTATAAAAAAAATAATAATAATAACGAGCCTTAATCCTACAATGTGAGCGAGGTTAGCTACATGAAATCTTTTTCTCCATTGTGTTTCATTAAGATTTGAATTCTCATTTAAATCCAATAAAAAATATATCCTCTTTATTTCTATTATCTAATAATTTAATTATATTGAAGAATAATAAATATGTGACACATTAAATCAAATAAATCTATAAAAAAATCAACCTTATTTAGAAACAAAACCTATTAAGATACCCTTTTTTATTTGAAAATAATAATATTCAATAAACTTATTATTGCAGATTTCCACTTTACCGCGCATATTAAAATCATGTGTTATAACTTATAAGCTCTTTTTATTGGGTTTTATTTTATGAAATATCTAATTTTGATATACTTTTTCTCTCTTATGTGTCACATTTTTTAATCTTCATCTCATTTAATGTTTTAAGAAAATTAATTTTAATTGGCATGAATTTTGATGCAATTATTACATTGCAAATTTAAGTCTTAAATAAAAAACATTCGTTGTCTGATTTCAATAGATTTATAGTCAATTTGAACATTTTAACAAGGCGAGGCTGCTAATACCAAAGATGATCTTATACGAGGTCAAACGAACTCAAAATCAAACACTTAAAATAAGAACTTTTGGACATTAATTAGATGTCGAAACAGTATCAAAATCTTATACGAGGTCGAAAGTACGATTGATCGATCTGTTGTTCATCTATATATTTTACATTATAAATTAATTGCTAATTAAAGTTAATCACATTAATTTTATGATCTACTTAAAAATTAATTATTATTTGATTTATGTGACATCTGGTTTAATTTTTTATGGAATTAAATATTGTGTGGAGATCAAGTATTATGTTCTATTTTAATAATGTGATGAAATAAAATAAATACAATAAAATATAAATAGAGTTGTAATCCTGCGGTCGGTTCTCATTTTTCATTTGAGTGAAAAGAAAGATTTCTCTCCCTAGAATGTGGCTTTAATCGTGGAAGACTGAAAACTTGGATTCTACATTTCAGTGGATTCCTATATGCTTCTATCGTGGAAGATCGAAATGTGGGATTCTTTGGGGGCGATTTTTTGGGGCTTTTTGAAGCAGCTTTTTGTACAGATATTTTGCATTAAAAATTTCTATACTAAAAAAATGCTTTAGAAAGCAGTAAAAAAAGTCATCCCAAATGAAGCTATTGTTAAGTTTTTTTTTTTTTTTAATTTATTTAATGCATATTAGTATTTTGTTGTAACGTTGATGGGCTTTTGGAAATTTTGCTTGAGATATAATTATGGGCCTTAAAACCTTAATTATATTTATATATAACGTGTGTCCATAATTATTTAATCATATGAATTAAATTTTAGATTCAATTTATGATATGTTTAATATAATATGCTGCATTGAATGTCTGTCTACCTATCATAAGCTTTATTCGGTAGCCTAGTATCATTTTTTTTTTAAATGGAGCAAAATAGTAGAGAAAAGTTGATGAATATTTGAATTAATTTTATTTATTAAATATATTTATCAGCTAAATATTTCTCACTCGCAATTATTAGTCATTACTTCAAAATAAATTAAATTAAAATAATATGTCATCAAAATAAGATCAATTATTTGATTTTTAAACAATTGAATAATACTTAAGATTTACTAAAATCTATAGAAAGATTATTTTTTTCTAGATTACTCGTATTTAGTAATACATATGTGATAATTTTGGAATTATTCATGACACATCATAAAAAAATTATCTTGACCGGGCACGAATCTTGATGCAAAATCAAGTTGAAAACTTTTGAAATTAAAATTGGGACCATCCGGACTCTAGTTTTAGCAAACTTACAGTAGAAATGAACGTCTCAAAAATACGAACCCAACGACACCAAATCCAACCCAATTCGAGCCCAAATGGGTCCCAATCAAGGGTTAAAAGCGATGTTGGGAGGTTCGAACCACAATTTGGATTACCAAAAGGTTTCCAAACATAACGTGCTTATAGTTGAATCAAGAGGCTCGACGAGACGAATCCAACGAGCCCAAGATCACTGAATTCTGACATCACTAAGACATTCAAATATCCATCAAACGGTCCATGATCAAGGGATTCAACATTGGTTGTCCATCCAACCACTCTCTATTTGTCATTAATCTTTCACCTATTTACGAGTCATGTCACTCTAAGAAATCTATAAATAGAGCCCCCTTTTCTCTTATAAAGGGACCCCGAAGCCAAAGGATATAAGAGAGAAATTGGATATCGCTCTTGCCTCCTTGCTCATCCTCGACCACCACCTGAGTCTCGCAGAACCACAACCTGAGGCCCTGAGTTCCGCCAGACCACCACCTAAGGTCATGAGTTCCATCGGACCACCACTTGAGGCCTAAGCTCGATCCGTCGGACCACCACCTGAGGCTCAGACTTCTACCAGACCACCACCTGAGGCCCGAAGTTTCATCGGACCATCACCACCTGACACCTGGAGTTCTACTGGGCCTCCACTTGACGCCCGAAATTTTATTGGATCATCACTTGATGCCTGGAGATATCAATCCACTAAACTATCATCTGACGGCGAACTTCCACCAGACCACGACGACCCTACGTCAAAGTTCTGTCAACCCACTGCCAAACTACCAACTAACGTCCGAACATTCAAGTAGCGTCGGGCTTCTGCCTGTCCACGAAGTGGAATTGGACCTTTATCCTCTTTGGTCGCTAGATTTCAACCACACAATTGATATTTGTAATTTGATCGCTTTTAAAGCGAGTCTGCCCACTGTAACCTACTTAAGTTTTAGTAGAATCATTTTCAACTGAGCTAGGCCCCATAGTTTTTACCCTTCCTAGGGTTTTTCCACATAAAAAATCTTATGTTCTCTATGTGTAAGCTAGATATTCATGTAGCACTAAGATGTAAAACTACAACTCTATTGTCGTGTATATTCTAGCCAGCAACAATTCATATATACAATAAGTAAGTCCAAATAAATCTTGTTCTCAGCTTAATTTATTATTATTATATATTAACTATAATTTTAAGGATGGTCATTTAAAAATTATAAATTTTGTCCAAAGAAAAATTATAATATTGTGATAAGTATCTTAAGAAGGGCCAACCTTACATTATTTATTTATAGTTAATAGTTTTTCATATCATTTATATACAAAGATATGGCATTGTTGTTAATTTTGAACTTTTATTTTTTTAAGTTAATGTTTCATCCATGTATGATTACTTGAATAATATTTCAGTGCTTAATGACACTAATTTTAAGAAATTGAAATAACATGAATATTATTTTTGGGTGTATGAATATTGACCGTGTGATTCGAACTAAATAACCTCCTGTCATATTATGGAAATTACTCTTGAAAAAAGATAAATTTTGAAAGATGCGAGCATTCAAACGTATGAGTCTCATGATTATAAAACACTCTATTATAAATATCATACTTGGTGCAATGCTTGAGGATAATGCTAAGAAATTTCTAAGCTAAATAGCAGATCTTTTCGTAGGTTCTAAAACGGTCAAAATGAGTACTATTCTTAGCAAACTCGTTACAATGTGGAATAAAGACAAAGAAAACATAAGAGAGTATATTATAAAAATATTCAATCTTGTTACTAGACTAAGAGCATTAAATTTAGAATTGTCTTATGATATTTTTTTGCATCTTGTCTTAGTCTCTCTTCCTACACAATTATGTTAATTTAAGATAAGTTATAATACTAAAAAAAGGACTCTAAAAGAGCTCACTGCTCAATGTGTGCATGAAAAAGAAAAATTGAAACAAGAAATGATATAAAGTGCTCACTTAACTACTTTTTTTTTTTTTAATTAATGATATTGAAACAAGAAAATATATAAAGTGCTCACTTAACTACTTCCTTTCATGATATTGCTACGAAAAAGAAAAATATTTCTAAGAAAAAATGAGTTGCAAATAAAGGTAATTCACAACCAAAAGTGAAATAGAAATAAGATGCTATTATTACTTGTTTCTTCTGCAAGAAGAGTGATAATGTGAAGAAGAATTATCCAAAAATATTCTAACCTAACAAAAGAGTAAACTTCTAAATTGTATTTGTTATTAAGTTAATTTAGCCTTAGGAGATACATATGCAATTACTCACATAAGTGTGATTATACAGAGTTGTTTAAGAAGTCGAGTGTCAACTGATATTGAAAGATTCATCTATGTGAAAAATGACAACAAAAGTCCTATTGATGTTATAGGCTTATATAAAATGCATTTAGAATTTGATTGTATTTTGAATTTGTGTGAGACATTTTTATACCGTCATTTAGACAAATTCTAATTTTGATTTATTGTTTGGACAAATTTGGTTACTCTTGTTCACTTAGAAATAGAAAATTTAATATCTTTTAGTATTCAAATATCATTGGTACATATTCTTTAATTAATAATATATATATATAAATTGGATATATATGTCTTACATATCAATGAAAAACTTTACATATAAGTAAATATGATACAAAGTGAAAATTAACTGATAATAATTCTTTTCTGTTATGACACAAATATTTAAAATATATTTCTAAATAAAAAATTGAAAGGCTCGTGACAGATAAAATTATTGATTCTCTTAAGTTTTATAATTTTAAATGCAATGTTGTGAATTTCTAATTATGTTGAGTTATGCATGTATAAATATTATGATTGTGCATACAATTTGAAATTAAATAACTTAGCTTGAAACTGATTTATTTAACTTGAATAATTGGATATTAGCCATAGTAACCTTAATTATATAATTGAGTTTTTAAAAACACATAAATAATTAGAGATATTAATTGTGATTAATTGAATATATAATGTAAATTTTATCCCAAAACTATTTTTATTATATTTATATGCTTAGTTTGGACAAAATATAATATTATATGATCTAATTTAACCACAAGGATTAGAAAAAAAAAACATGATTTGATAGTTTTATTATAAATATTTTCACAAAAATTAATTGTGTTAGAACTTTAGCTTAGGCAAATTTCATATCAATTGATTTAAAAATTTAAATGCCTGATTTATATTAGTAAAATATGTGTTATGTTTATTTTCCTCAATTTATTCAGTAAACATATCTTTATTTATTTATTTATAGTTATACATTCAGCAAATATATATCACTGTTAATAAATTCAATTTTATTCAAAGCCCAAAAAATTGAAAGGGAAGAAAATGAAAAAACATTCCATATGTTTTAGCTGTTAGTAGCCTGATGTATGCTCAAATCTATATAAGACTTGACATAACATTTTGCAATTGGTATGTTCTGGAGCTTCAAAACACTATAGTTTTGAACGAATAGTCGAGTTGAGTATCATCTGTATCGAACTCGAGCTTGATAATCTAACGAGCTCGAAATTCTGCTCGAGCACGAGCTCAAAGCTCGATAAGCACAACTCCTGAGTTCGAGCCAGCTTGGGAGTCGGCTTGACTCATTTGAACCCCTAGTTGGAATGCTAACAAGGAGGGTTGGATTGGACTTTGGGAAAGTAGTCTTATCTTTGACTTTGAGCCAAGAAGGGAGATTATATTGGGCTTAGTGTCAACTAGTCTAAAGTTAGGCTTTATAACTTGATGCCATTGAGCAAGTGAATATTTAGCTCATATTTAGGCTTTTAGACTTTGAATTTAAAAAAGAAAAAGCCCTCTTGAGGTATCACATGATTTTCATTATTTTGTTTAATGAAAGTCCTTCAATATAATATATATGTATAGAGAGAGATAAATTCAGCATGTGAGTCATGATGCTTCGGTTATTCAGAATATCTTTTTCCTGATCTTTGTATAGTTTATGCTTCATATGATTGGAAGAGTTTATGGTAATGATGATTCTTTATGCATTTGATTTACTTGAATATAATATAATATAAATTTAATTAAACATTTGTTGTATTTATTTAAAAGTATATTTAATCACTTAAAAATTAACTCTGACAAAATATAATATAAATGCTCATTATTGTGTGCAATTAACATTTGATTAATGATAGTTATAATGATAATTTGTCAGTCTTAAACCTTTAATTAATTTATTAATTATTGATTATAGGCTCCATTAATAACATGGCTTCAGAATTTTCTAAAGCAAGTGGCTTAAAGCTAGCATGTGCTCTGCTTTTGATAATATAAGCAAACTTTAAGACATTTATTGGCATATATATTTTGATATAAATTATGTCAGATCATCAAAAATAAAGTGGACAAATAAGAGAGAGAGAGAGAGAGAGAGAGAGAGAGAGAGAGAGAGAGAGAGAGAGAGAGAGAGAGAGAGAGAGAGCAGTTGGGTCACATAATGTTGCATTGGCAGTTACAAAAGTTAAGGCCACAACATTGATTTTATATTAGATTTTAAAAGACTCAATAGAATAAAATATCTCAAAGACTCAATAGAAATAAAACATTTCAAAGTCTCCAAATTGAGGTAAATAAATTGATAAGGGTAGTCTTGTTAAAAAAATTGAGTATTAAAAAGATTGTTGGTGTACACTTAAATATCTCAAAGATTTGATTCTATAGTATGCAAGTTAGTGGTATGAATGAAGTAGGCATACATACTTGTGTAGGCCAACTCGATAGGCTTACTCGTTAAGCCTACTTGGCAGACATGTTGGTAAGACCACTTAGTAGGCTTGTTCTTTAGGCTCGCTTAACAAATCAACTTTGCAAATAAACTCAATAGGCCACTTAGCAAGTCTACTCGCCATACCACTCAGGAAGCCTACTTGTTAGGCCAACTTACAAGGCCTATTTGTCAGGTCACTTGGAGAGCCTACTCATTAGACTCACTCAATGGCCCTACTCGATAGGCTTACTAGGTAGACTTATTCTTAAGCCTACTCATCAGGTCACTTGGCATGCCTTCTTGTTATGCTTGCTCTTTAGGTCCACTCGGCTAATCTTAAACCAGTGAATATTCACATGTTAATTATCCATGTGTTTTTTTATATTTTCATATATATATATATATATATATATATATATATATATATATATATATATATATATATATATATATATATATATATATATATATATACCTTTTGAGATATGTGCCTCACAGAAGTTGATGTACTTTATTATTCATTCCATTACTTTTCTCATAACACCCAAAACCTCTATAAATATGGGTTAAATAGACATTTTTAAGAGAGATGTATATAATAATATACATTTTATTCTAGTAAAAAAATTCTCAAAGCTACTCTATCTGTATTGTCAAATTTTTCTCTCTTATCATCTTCACTCTCTATTTTCTGCTCTACAAACTTTAATAGTCTTACAAGTAGGGTCAAAGTGTCACCCACAAATAAATGTTGATCCAACATCTCAGTTGGTGCAATGAGCATTGACTGATGTCAATGACCAAAAATCAAGTGCTACTCAAAGCAATAGAGTAGAGAAGGATTCATGAATATAGAGAACACTACAGGAAAAATAGTTCTTTCATGCAAAATTTCCAATGGATATAAGACTACCGGCAATATCGGTGGAACTACTGTCAAATTTTCCGACAGAATCTAGTTTGAAATTTTCGGTGGCTCTTCCGACAAATATGTCACTTGATAATTTCCCGCTAAAAATCTATTGGGGAATATGTCAGTTTAGTTAAAAAGTCGGCAAATTGTTCCACGTGTAAATTTCACCGGAACCATTCTGCAGATGGATGTGCTGGTGGAATGTCGGGCGGCTTGCTTATACCTGTCAAATTAATTATGGAGAAAATTTTGTCAGACGATCTGCCAGAATCACCGCAAAAAAGCCCTATTTTCCACCTCGCCTCGTCTTCCCTTTTATTAACCGAATTCTCCACCCATTTCTTCTTCCATTCGCAAAAATTATCTCCCGTGCTATGTTTGCAATCCGCTCTCTTCCGTGTTCTATTTGTCTCCATCATGGATCATTCTCACTTCCATTCACAAAAATCATCATCAATACTCTATTCCACGTTGGCTCCTGTGCTCCATTTGCAAACGCAATACCTTATCCGTCCAACTTGCTCTCTGAGACCATTCATCCTCGCCCTTCACCATCTATAAGTTTTCTCTTGTGACTAGGCATTTAAGATGTTGTTTATCTAGTGTTAGGTTTGTTCTCTCTTAGGAATTATTTTTTTTGTACAAGAAGGGATAAAGATCTTTCCCCCATATATGTCACCCGTGTGTATTATCTAGCACTCTCACTAAAAAAATTGTTTCAACAATATCAAAAGTTATGCATCAAGTTGTAAAAGATGGAAGGTGATGGTGGAAGCATGACATATATAAGAATGAACCCTAGCTCACCTAATTTGTTATGAAGAAAGGCATCAAAACATTGCTCGAAATAACCATAAAATACAATCATATTCCATGAGGGATTGTTAATCAATAATTGGATGAATATTTGTAACCACACTTTTATGATTTCATTAAAAAAATTATCAATTAAAATCAAATATGAATATCTAACTCTAATTAGTAGTGTCTCCAAATCATTAGTGTAAATATAAACTTTAATAATTTCATATTATATATATAATATATTTTTGATATTATGGATATTAAAAATCAAAGATGTTAGATATATAGTTGGTTGGTGCAAGGACGGAAGACATTAATAGATAAGTTTGTTAATTGGGTGAATTTTTTAATCAAGATAGACTATCATCTGCATTGCATTATCTCGGATGGAAGGTTTCAGTGTCCGTGTTCTAAATATAAAAATGCACCTCATACCAGATGAAGTAATTGTTGATCTTTATTGTAGAGGATTCATACTAGAATATTGGCATTAGACTTCTCATGGTGAATACAAGGCATATTTTGACTCTTGATGCAGCCCATCTATAAGTTATAATATAATTTAGGAAGAAAATAATTGAATGCTTAAGAACTTAGTTTATGATGCAACTGGGACATAATTTGAATAATATGCATAAGAGTCACCAAAAAAAGAGGTATAGAACTTCTATGATTTGTTATATGCTGCTCAACAATCAATTTGGAAGAGGTGCACTACTCACTTAATGCTATATATTACTGTAAAGATATCAAATATCAAGACAGAATATAATTTCCTCCATTAATATTTTAATCAATTTATTGGGCTGCTTAAAGAGAGCAACCCGGCATATAACATAATTCTTATAAATTTATATAAGACTGCAAATTAGTTTTCGAACTTACTTTGACATATATAAAAATAGATTATTTTGTTAATGGATGCATGTTATACTACAAAGATAATTTAATAGGGATTGCATGCCACCAATGCAGTGCACGACCAAAGTCTATAACAAACATAAAGCAGAATGATATATTAGTTAGTATAATATTTTACTTACCCATAATTCTTAGATGGAAATATTCTCTGTTGCACACATGAGATTATATGATGAACATATCTCACTAATTGGTGTCTTAATATATCTGTTAGAAGCAGAAGCCTGAAAACACTTTAACTGTACACATCTTATCTTTACCATAAATTCAAGAAATGTAATATTAGGTTTATGCACATATAGTTTTATTTCATTTAGTCAATCTACTTCACCTTACTCATGTTGGCCCGTGATACTCATCCCTTACAATCTTCTTCTAGAGCTATGTATGATTACACCATACATATTACTAACATTGATCATTCCAAGGTCACATATTCCAAAAGCAAATATCATTGTATTCTTGCAACTTTTAATCAACAACATCAAGCCTTTATCCCACAACATGGGATCAACTACATATATCTTTTTTCTATATTGCTTCCTGTTAAAAGTCAATTTTTCATTTAAATCTTATAAAGAAATATCATTTCTAATATTTTTTAGCCAAGTCTTCTTAGGTCTACCTCTACCTTTTTTTAACATAAGTCAAATCTAATACATCTACTTTCCTAATCATGTCATTAGAAGGCCGTCATTTTATGTGACCAAATCATCTAAGGTGGCTCTCTCTAGTCTTATCTTCCACTAGAGCTACTCCAACCTTTTCATGTATATGCTCATTTCGTATCCTATCTCTAAGGGTAAAGCCACTTATGCACCTGAACATCCTCATCTATGTAACACTTAACTTAGTATTATGCTTTTTTTTTAATGGCAAACATTCGACACCATAAAGCATTACAGGTCTGACCACCATCTTATAGAATTTTCTCTTAAGTTTGAGCGGGACTTTTCCATCACACAACAAGCCCAATGTATTCCTCCACTTCAACCATCCAACATGAATTATGCTGATAATATCCCCATTTATTTCATCATTACTCTAAATAATAAATCCAATATATCTAAAACATGTACTCTTATATCCTTTAATCAATGATTAAAATTTATTATTTGAATAAAGAGTTAGTACATATGATATCTCTTCCAAATAAAACTTCATAATGAGGGAAGTAGTACTTTGGATAATTAGTGGCTTTCCTGCATATGGTATACTTCAGGTTGAAATACTTCTGACAAGTTAACTTCTCCATATTACATGAAATTTATTAAGTCATTCACTTTGAAGCATAGAGGTAATAACACTTGGTTCAACTGTTACCACATGTTCTTGCTTATAAACCATTTTTTAAAGCAGAATAAGAATGATTTTACTAAAAATAAAATTGTAATATTTCAACCTCCTCTGATATTAACTAGTGAGCAAATTTTTGAAAGAATAATGCTTATGCCCACGGTAGTTGATTCTTTAATACTAGCTTATTACAAATTGCTAGGGTATGGGTAAACCATAACTGGAATAAAAAGATTATTTTTTAGACCTTACCATATTAGAGAACAAATTTGATCAGACATAACTTAGATGTGATGCATATAGAGAAAAAATATTTTTGATAATGTATTTAATATAGTGATAGACATTAAGGATAAATCTAAAGATAATATAAAAACAAGAATGGACTTAAAGGAGATTTGTAGGAAAAAAAATCTAGATTTGAAGGATGGTGTAAATGAAAGCTTCTAAAACCAAAAGTTTCATTTACCTTGACTTTAGAGCATAGATGAGCAGTTTATGAATGGGTGTGGACTCTAAATGTACCTAATGGATATTCTTTCAATCTTAGTAGATGTATTAACATGAGATTGAGGAGATTATTTGAATTGAAAAGTGATGACTTACATATCTTCATGAAATATTTACTACCAACTGCCTTCAATTTTTTTCATATCCAATTTTAAAGCCCATGATCAAGCTAAATAACTTTTTTAGGGATTTATGCTCCTCAAAATTGAATACAAGACATGTGATTCATATGAAGAATAATATTTATTTTATTTTGGGTAAACTTAATAAGCTATTTTCTCCAGTATTCTTTGAACTTATGAACCATCTACTCATGTATTTATCAAATGAGACTATAGTTGGAGGACATGTTTAGTATTGATGGATGTATCCTTTAAGAGATAGCCCTCCTACCTACATATAAATTTTGATATATGTATATTAAGAAGTTATTACTAATAAGCATACATCATACAAGTATTTAAATAAATCTAAGAATATTTTTAAGAACAAAATACATTATAAATGATTAATTTGTAAAACAAATCTAATGTACGAGATAACCTAATTTTGTACATGTTACTTTGACCCAGTGTTACAATCAATAAGGAGTAAAGTACCCCAAAATTTGGGTCCTCTAGATTAATGTAAATATTAAATTATATCTCTATTCAACAGATGTGGTGAGCCCGCAAATGCTAGTGTCATGCACTATTTGACAGATAAGGAGATGAGAACTATCACATTGTACGCCTTACTTATCTATGATGAAGTTGAGTCATATGTCAAGTAGGTATGAGTTAACTTTTTATACATTTGTCACTCATAAATCATAACTAAAAATTTGTAAGTTTTTTTTAATGGTTTAAGTACATCAATATCAATAGAAATTCAAAATATAATATAAATAAAATTTTCAAACTAATTCAAAAATATGATATATATTCTGAATACTCATTTATAATTTTTCCTCTTAATGAGTTAACACAAAAAATATGCTAATAGCATATGTACATTTGATAAATCAATCAAGTCCACACTTAAGCTAGTGCTTTGTAGTATCAAGGACTATTTGATTTGGCATGGGGACAAAATAGATTAGTAAAATATTGGCCAATTTTTTTTATTAATAGCTACAAATTCCAAATTAATACTTGGTGTGAATGTAGGAAGATAGAAATTTCTAGTATTTGTGTAAGTGGGAACCCCATACATGTAATGATTATAAGTATTATAGGGTCTTAAAAGAAATATTACAGTTGAAATATCTAGGTGATGGAAACAACTTGTATCTTTTTAATTGTGATTAATTTGAACCAGTGCAAAACAGAGGTGCAAGATTATATTCACTTTATGGTATAATATAATTAAAGCTGGGTAGGATATATGCAAAATTTGACCATTTATCATTGCTATTAAGGCAAGCCAAGTCTAGTTTGTAAACTATCTGGATAGATTATGAGTCAAACAAGATTGACTCATAGTCATCAAGACCAAACCATGGGGAGTCATCAAGAAAATTACATCAATACCATCAGCACATCAAGAAGAGCTTATAACAAACTTAAAAGATATTACTAACTATGTTCACAATCAAATTGCAACTAATGAGAGTGAGTTGTAGTTAGATGAAGTATATTTAAACATTGAGAAAAATTATGAGGAATATGTTAGTGGTGAAGATGATTTGTCATCGTATTGATGTGAATCAATAAATAATTAGTAAATAAAATGTAAATATATTAAATGTATGTAGAAGTTAATTTAGTTTTTAACATCATAGTAGTAGTTACTTCAATTTGTTATAGTTTATGTTGCTAATATCTCTTCATAACTAAAAATTTGTAAGTTTTTTTTAATGGTTTAAGTACATCAATATCAATAGAAATTCAAAATATAATATAAATAAAATTTTCAAACTAATTCAAAAATATGATATATATTCTGAATACTCATTTATAATTTTTCCTCTTAATGAGTTAACACAAAAAATATGCTAATAGCATATGTACATTTGATAAATCAATCAAGTCCACACTTAAGCTAGTGCTTTGTAGTATCAAGGACTATTTGATTTGGCATGGGGACAAAATAGATTAGTAAAATATTGGCCAATTTTTTTTATTAATGGCTACAAATTCCAAATTAATACTTGGTGTGAATGTAGGAAGATAGAAATTTCTAGTATTTGTGTAAGTGGGAACCCCATACATGTAATGATTATAAGTATTATAGGGTCTTAAAAGAAATATTACAGTTGAAATATCTAGGTGATGGAAACAACTTGTATCTTTTTAATTGTGATTAATTTGAACCAGTGCAAAACAGAGGTGCAAGATTATATTCACTTTATGGTATAATATAATTAAAGCTGGGTAGGATATATGCAAAATTTGACCATTTATCATTGCTATTAAGGCAAGCCAAGTCTAGTTTGTAAACTATCTGGATAGATTATGAGTCAAACAAGATTGACTCATAGTCATCAAGACCAAACCATGGGGAGTCATCAAGAAAATTACATCAATACCATCAGCACATCAAGAAGAGCTTATAACAAACTTAAAAGATATTACTAACTATGTTCACAATCAAATTGCAACTAATGAGAGTGAGTTGTAGTTAGATGAAGTATATTTAAACATTGAGAAAAATTATGAGGAATATGTTAGTGGTGAAGATGATTTGTCATCGTATTGATGTGAATCAATAAATAATTAGTAAATAAAATGTAAATATATTAAATGTATGTAGAAGTTAATTTAGTTTTTAACATCATAGTAGTAGTTACTTCAATTTGTTATAGTTTATGTTGCTAATATCTCTTCGAACACCCCCCCCCCCCCCCCCCCCCCCCAAAGCGATCGATCAAAAACATCTTTGATAGGCTCAAGAAGTGACCAGTGGATCATCCAATAGGCCTATATGTACTAAGGGGACATCTTCCTATCAGTCTATCACTCAAACCCAGCCAAGCCTGCTTTTACCTACTCCTCTAACTGGCAATCATACCCACAAGTGGCAAGAGGATCAGAAATGGATGGATGAGCAAGCGAGGAAGGCCTACATAAGTATATAATTTTATAATTTTAAGTGTTATGTATAAATTGATTAATCTCATGTTAAATTTTATAGGAAGAGTATATACGGCTTCGAGGAGCCAGTCTAGAACAGGTGAAGGATCCTCTACAAGATCTGTAGATTATTTTGACTATCGCACTTGATCATAAGTGGTACGTAGAATGTAGAAAGGATGGGTTTAAGGATTAGGCTCGCATGCCTACGTGTATGAGGGCATATATCTGGTGGCACCAGCTTCTAAGGAAGCAACCAAGAGAGTTTGTATAGACAAAAGGTTGTTGCCTTTACAGCAGAGCTAGATCAAGTTCAAAAATTATAAGTTGGCATGAAAATGCATATATAGATGCAACAAAGTCAGATACTATAGGAAATGCATAGAATGAAGGAGTAGTTCAATGGAAAGTAGCCATGATTGAAGAAGGAGGAGAATGACAAAATCGATTTTGAGTAGATTGTTTTATTACTGGACATGATATTACTATGTGTTTGTAGATTTTATATTGTGTTTTTATAGTATAATGAACTTGATGTTTGTTTTAGAACTATTTGATAATTGTAGATTTTTTTTTTAGATCAAATGTCTGGTAACTTTAGCATCAGTGTTTATATTTAATATTGAAATGTGATGATAATATATGTATATTTTGACTATATGATTGTAGGATTGTTGTGTTATACAATAATTAAAAAGGTGCTATTTTTTTATTTTTTATGCTATAAGTTTTTGGCAGATTTCCGACAGATATTTTGCCAGAAACCTCGATACAACGAATTACGATTACATTTCGAGCAGAAAACATATGCTGATAATTCTGATGGATTATCCGCTGAAATGTTTGCTGGTAATTTTGACAAATTTTTTTGGCATCAAATCCACCAAAAATTTTGGTCGATTATCTGTCAGAAAATTGTGTCGGGCTTTCAGGTGGAATTGACCAGCAGCTATACCATCTATAATTCAGGCGAATATATCGGCGGGTAAAACTGCCGAAAAGCGAATTAAAAATTTGTTTCCTTGGACATATTTCCGCTGGAAGTCCTCTAGGAAATCCACATGAAAGGCTTCCGAGTAAATTATTTCGTTGGAAACAAATTTCCGACGTATTTTTTACCATCAAACAATTTTCTATCTGAAATCTGCCATAAAGATAATTTTTTGGCGAATTATTCTCATTTCTAACAATTTTTTTATGTCGGAAATACGTGTTTTTCCTATAGTAGAAGAAGACTTCATCACCAACAGTCAACTTGTCTAAGAAAATAGTAAATACATGGGTAACTCACCCTTGGAATTCAATAAAGACTTAAGAAACTCATTCTTGGATTCTGCAAAAGACGAGGAATTCCTCTCCCATATTCAACTCGCCTAATAGTTGAAGCGTCTAAGGGGGCAAATTATTGCATCCGATCACCAGATGCAGAGATAGGTCTGGATATTAATAAAATATTATTTTAAATTAAGCGCAACTAAAGCGTAGGTAAAGCGTAACTAAAACGCAGGTAAAGTACAGATAAAGCGCAGGTAAAGCGCAAGTAAAGCGCGGGTCAAAGCGCGGGTAAAGCGCAACTAAAGCGGAGGTGACGTGGCAAAATTTTATTAGATGTCCGAACCTATTCTCCGCATCCGGTGACCGGATGCAATAATTTGCTGCCTAAGGGACTATTCAGCTCATACAAAATTTAAATTTGTCAAAAGAAGAGTTTTATTCATATAAAAGCAAAATTCATCAAGGCAAACTTCAACTCAGTTGTTTGCAAATAAAAGCTGTCCAAGGGACTATTCAACTCATCCAAAAATTAAACTCATCAAGGGCAAGCTCAACTCAACTTCATACACATCAGATTGCTTGCAAATATAAATCATGAAAAAATGATTCAAAATAATGCCATTGGCTGTTATTGATCTTAGTACTCAAACATATTAAAAAATACATTAATTACTTTTGTAATTAGCTAGAATCTGGCTCATTTTAGTCAAAAAAAAAAAAAAATTCCACAGAAACAAACAAATAAGGACATAATTAATTTATGATCTCCTAAAAATTTTTGTACCAAAAATTTATTTTAAGAAGCAAAGAAAGCCACCCCCCAAACATAGCTTTAGAGAGATGTAGAGAATACCGTTGCAACAATATTGTAAAAATTACAAAATAATATGAATATAATATAAGCTCCCAACTACTTTAAATACTTAAGAAACCTCACTGCAATCTCAAACCAACGAGTTTTTCTCTTCTGTTAGTTTCATTTATGGATCAGAATAGATCAAGCAATAAAATCACTGAGATTGTTAGGCTTCAGCAAATGTTAAAGAAGTGGAAAAAGCTTGCAATTTCTCCAAAGAAAATCTTTCTCGGGAGAACCTCTTCTTCTTCTTCTTCCTCTTCCTCTTCTTCAGTAACAAATGGAGTTCCAAAAGGATTTTTAGCTGTCTGTGTTGGAGAGAAGAAGGAGAGATTTGTGATTCCAACAGAATATTTGAGTCACAGAGCATTTTCAGTACTGTTAAAAGAAGCAGAAGAAGAGTTTGGGTTTCAGCAGGAAGGAGTATTAAGGATGCCATGTGAGGTTTCTGTGTTTCAGAGTATTCTGAAAGTGGTGGAAAAGAATAAGGAGAGAGTCTGTTACTGTTCATCTGAAGCAGAATTTGCTCAGACTACTCACTATCTTCCTCCAAAGCCAATATACAGGTGAGAAAGGGAGATCTTTTTTGTCTTTTTTGGATTTTGGAAGATGATTAGAGCTATTTTTAGTTGAGATATGGAGGCGTTATGTAAGAGACGAATGGAAGACATTATTGCTCTGAAATAAAGCAAGTTTTGGAATCTGATGTTCCAATATAAGGGTTCATTCCATGAAGGACCAAAAAATATGAAAAATATATATTCTTCTCATTTGTAGAATTTACTATGATTTGAGTATAAAGAATTATAGCTCTACTTTCTATAATATTCATACAATATGCTGCATCTTGTCAACCAAAAAATTGTGATCAAGTTTTTTAAATGTCCTTGATGAAATAAATTATAAGTATTTCATAAATTTTGACAAAAAACTAATTATTCGAAATATAATTTCTTCGTAGGATAAAACTTAAAAAACATGAACTAACATTATTTGGAGATATTAATTTCAAATTAATAATTAAGCTTTCATTTGGGACAACTTTCATACTGCTTTCTAATATAACTTTTTAATACAAAAATTCTTCAAATTAATAATTTTTGTGCTAAAAAGTGTTTTAAAAAATTAAAAAAAAACTATCTCAAACAAAGACTTTGTTTAGAACAGCTTTCTTATTGCTTCTTAAAACTGCTTTTTCGTAAAAAATTACATTTTTTTGTACTAAAATACTGCTTTCAGAAGCAGTAAGAAAGCCGTACGAAACGAAGCCTAAACCTAAGTGGCATTGAATGCTTTCCAAAAACTACATGCAAAGTTTTCAGGGAAATAATATCTTAAACTTGTAAATGTATAAGAAATATTACTTCAAGTTTTCAGGAAATTATTAGTTTACTTCTGAAAAATTTTAAGTATAATTGTTCAAATAAAGAATTATTGCTTTGTACAATAATTTTCTTTTATTGCTTTGTACAATCTTGAACACATAAAAATACATGAAAAAATATTCTTTTTCAAAGGTATAAACTATATATCTCTGTGACAATTGGCAATAAACTAAGTATAGATCTGCAAAAATATAACAAGAGAACAGCCAATTTTCATGTGGATGTGTACCCAGCCAATTTTCTTCTATAGTAATTTCCATAAAAAATTATGAAAAACTTGGATTTTTAAATTTTAAAAAACATTAAAAGTTCTTCTTCTTTTGGAGTCTTCCATAGCATTGCTTCTTGATATGGCATGTTCCTTAGGGCTATTAAAAACTTTGTTATTTGTACTTGATCATGTTCGGCTCAATCATCACCCCAATTTTGACTAATTTTTATAAGCTTATTTATTTAAGGATATATATATATATCTTGTTGCATCTCGACAGAGATAGAGAGTTTAACATCTTAGTTTTAAATGAAGATCAATCACACATAGAGATAAAAAAGAGATTGGTGCAGGAGTCATAAGAGACACCAAAAATTTTTATGTGAAAGTCTTAAAAGAGGAAAAACCATGAGGTCTAGCCAAGTTGAAATGATTCTTAAAGTGTTTGTTATTGATTACAAAGGATGACCTTCCACGGGGGAAGGCATTAGCATAATATAGCAAATATGTATTATATAGAGCATGTTATATGGTTGGAGTTGGAAAAACACAATGGCATAAGAGTTGTTGTTAAGATATCATAGGCTTGTTTGTTTGGTCAGTTGGACCATAGTTGGGCAACAACGGTTGAAGAGATCGTAGTCAGGCGACTGATGTCAGAGGGGTCGTAGTCAGATAACTGAGGTCAGAGGGACCATAGTTGGGCGACTGAGATCAAGAAGATCGTAGTCAGGCTAAGGTGGTCCTAGGACGTCTATAATCTGAAGAACTGTAGATGGGTGATGATGATCGTAAGGACCGTAACTAGGCAACGACTATTCGAGAACCATAGTCGGTGGGCAAAAGAGGTCGAAGGGACCGTATTCGATTGATGGTGATCCAAGGAGGAAGGGATTATAATCGATGGGTGACGAAGATCAAAGGGCGAATCAGACTCCAACGATGAAGGTTAGAGGGATTGCAATCTAGCGACTGGGGTCGAAGGGGCCACAATCAGGATATAGAGATCATGAATCTCAATCAAGCGACTGAGGTCTAAGGGATCATAATCAATGAGCAATGGAGAGAAAAAGAACCTATTTGCCTAGTGACGGAGGTTGGAGTGACCGTAGTCAGACAAAAAAGATTTAAGGGACATTTGTTGGGTCACGAAGGTTGGAGAGAACATAGCCGATAGGCAACTAAGGTCAGAAAGATCTTAGTCGGTAGCCAATAGAGATCATTGGGGTTGTTATCTTATGACGATGTTCGAAGGGACTATAGTCGAGCGACTGAGGTCAAAGGGTGTGTAGTCGAGCGATGGCAATCAAAAGACTATAGTTAGGTGATTATCATGCCCCAAAATCTAATTTGAAAGAATTAAACTTTTATTAATCATTTGTATAACCATAGCTAGCTAATTTTCTTTATCTATATAAATACCAGCGAAAATAAAATTATCGATCAACATTAATATGTACATCTATAATCTTTTCTAAAAAATTATGTACACTACTCATGATCTATACAAGCATTATATATATATATATATATATATATATATATATATATATATATATATATATATATATATATATATAGAGAGAGAGAGAGAGAGAGAGAGAGAGAGAGAGAGAGAGAGTACATGTGTCAAATTAATAAAATATTCATCATATAAGTACTATCAATTAGTAAATCAATCATATAAAGTTATAAAGCTAAAGCATCAGTAAAGAACTGTTGAACTACGATGAATACAATAAATTAAATCTTATTACCATGTATACATGCTACCAATATGTCACGTGCTTAGTATATTCAGTATCAGTATGGTGAATAAATAGTATCGGTGTTCGTATCGATAACAATAAAAGTTCGGTGGTAGGAGCAGTAAAATAATGTTATAACAACAAATACGTATAGTAATAGGAATAATCTCTCCATAATATATATTTAGTATTCAAACTAACCAAGTATGAAGTCTTGGTTTAAGTGGTGTTTTTTTCATTTTTGTATCACTATTAATAAACTGTTGGCTTAGCATATAAAGTCGTTACTCTTTGCCCGTCGGCATAATAATCATCTTCTTATAACTCATAATCAGTGAATCACGAGAATTAGTAAAGGATAACACTAAATCACAGTATTTAAAAGAAAGCACGTCGACCCACCATCCTGTAAAGATCAATCAGTATTTAACTAAAATCGCTGATTAACTAGTATTTACTTACTTTCCCCACATAAATTATTATCACATGCTTATATTCATTTTCAATGCATTGTAGTAAAATAAAGTATAATTGGGATTGACTCAAAAAGTGACAAAATATCCTAATGGCACGTAACAGAAATTCCTACTGAGAAAAATTTTGTATTTTCAAAAATTAACCAAATTATCATAGATTATGTAAAACATTATTGATAAGTTTTAATTGAACTAAAGAATTATATTTATATATCAAAATAAATTTTTTAATAGGTAAATATTATTATTTTTTCAAAATCATCTTACAAAAAATTTCAAATAAGTACTCAAAACTTTCAGAATCTTAATCTTTATAAGATATAAAAAGTTACATGGTAAAAATTTTACTAATATAAAATTATTCTTATTTTTTTGTAATAAAAATATAAATTTTAATGAAAGAATACCAAAAATATAAAATTAAATGAAATAAAAAATAAAGTAATAGTTCCTTACAACAATAAGAGAAAATCTCCCAATAAAGTTGACTAACAAAAATGACTCTACAACCTCTAAATCTTATATATTTTTTCTCTCTCCTTTATTTTCTTCTCATTTTCCCTAAACTGCTTTTTGTTTAGTTTAATGAGGGAAAAAATGAAAAGGCTTAAATGATTTGTTAATGGAATATTATATTTATATGTAAATAATAAAATAGTATTAATATAATTATATAATTTAATCAATTTTGAGTATAAAATTCATATAAATCATTTTAGGACGTTAACAATTATAAAAAATATATATAAAATTAATAGAACATTTAATTTAAAATTTTCTGGTGAACATCTGACGGTTCCAAAATCTCCACTTTTACTAACAAGTGTGAATTTCTTAAGGATTTTTAGGAATGCCAAAAAATAAAAAAAAATTAATATAATTAAATCACTACAATATATATGTTATGGCAAAAATAGTTTGTGATTTAGACTTATAATGAATGCTAAAAAAATTTATTTAACTCATTGAAAATACTGACTATTACAATCTACCCACTTTAAAAATATTGTCCACAATATTTTTCTCAAGGATTCGGACAAAAAATCGACATAAACCAACTTCGTATGATTAAAATTCAATCCAAATCAAAATAAAAATTAAATTAAAACTCATTTGCATTAATTAATTCCTATCATATAATCATACAGTTCAGTTAATCTTATATCATTCACTTATGCAATGAAATACATATCACTCAATCATTTAAAGTAAATTTCTTACCAGTAAAACTCTCAGATTTTTGTTGGCCTTCCAGATACTATAAGTTACACACGTGGTATCACTGAAGTATGTGCAGTCAATTGTGGTGCAATAATCTCCCTCTGACTACCACTAATAGCTCTGGCATATGTCCTGTTGGTCGATCTTTCACTATATGTTCTTGACCTTATAATTCATTATCCTACAAATTGTCTAAATAGTCCTGCACTAGAATCAATCGTTCCTCTAAATTACCTTTAAGGACAAGCTGCTACCTTGTGTCCTTGTCTACACAGAAAATATCACCCCGTCAAAAGTAACATTAACCCAAATGTCATCGACAATAATGAATACACTCCCCTTAGCCACCGATATATGATATAGATCTAAATCCCCACAAATCACTATAGCAATGTTTCTTATCAGTTTATGTCTGCCTCTACTTTGTTCATCTCCACCCCTCATCCTACTAACATCATACCTTGAGCTCACCTCATATTTGGATGTTAGTGCTTCTAAATCAATCTTTATCAATTTAGCCCGCTTCACTGACTCGAAAAACTCCTAAATTTGTAAAGGTTCTAGTAGATGTCTCAGCACCATGTTTAACCCTTACAAAAATTTGTAGCGCTTTTCTCAGCAGTAGGATCAGGTGAGGAGCAAATATAGCCAATATAGTAAACTCAGTCTCGTACTGTATCAATGTATTGCATCCATGCTTCAACTTGATAAATTCTTCATCCATCTATCATTAGGCCAAAGGAGGTACAAACTACATTCTGAATACATGAGTAAATTCATCTCAAGTGATCTTATCACTACAGAAAATTCATGCATTACCTGCGGTTGATTCTGGTGATTAATGACTAATTTCTGGCAATTTTTGTAAAAAACTGGCGGCTTTCTGGTGGCACAAAAAATGTCGGTAAAAACCACGTACGTAGGAAATGATTTCCAGCGGCCAGTTTTAAGTGATTTTAATCACCGGTGGATTTTTTTCGATGGGGACGGACGGTATTTTTTGCGATGGTAATGCCAATGACTGCTAGTTAGTTACCAGCGACGTACTAGCTTTCAAAATCGTCAGTAAAACAGCCTGCCAAACTGCCAGAGCATCGTCGGGTGACCGCTGGTAAACCGCCGATTAATCACTGGCAGCATACCGGCTGTCAGAATCGTAGGAAGTACCGATGACTAAACCGCCAGCTTATCGTCGGATAATCGCCAACAAGCGTCGGTAAACCACTGGTAAGTATCAGTGGCTTTAGTGAAATTCTGGCAGCCTTAAAAAGCCATCTGGTATCGAGGTTTCTGGCGCCCTAACCGTCGGTTGGCCACCGAAAACCTGTAGCATCTGAAAAAAAAATTGACAGCCTCCCCGCTAATTTATTGAATTTTACCCTAGAGTATAAACTTGCATATAATTGATAACAAAGCTCTGACAAATATGGGCAACACGCCACTATAGTCAATCAAAACTATTATAAATTCTACAATGTTCATCAAAACAAATAAACTCATTAAACAAAAGAAATAAATAAAGTCATTGATTTCACATAATAAGTTCATCTAACCAAATGTTAAACCAAATAAGTTCACACATAAGTTTATCATAAGTTCATCAAATAAATAAGAGTACTAATCATCCTCCATGTTTTTGCTGTCTGGTGATGCATGTGGCTACTCTTGCTCTTTCTTCTTTTGATTTTATCTTTATAGGATCACAACTCTGCTTGCATCTCATTTTGAACCTTTCTCATCCCATCTATCTCTCTCGTTAGCACTGCAATCCTCTGGCTTACACTTTTTTCAGCTCCACTTGGATCATAAAATGCTGAGGTGGATGAACTACCCTCATAACTTAATATCGGTAGTCTCAGTCGCCGGTATTAAACTAAATCGGCGCCACACCCCGTAATTATTAAACTGCGCTAATTTCGATAGCGGTTTATTAAAAAGACCACCGGTTAAACCATTGGTTAATACCGTCGGTCAAACCGCCGCTGAAACCGCTGGTATTACCGATAACTACAGGACCGCCGGTCGTAGCCGCCAGTAATAGTTAAATTTCCTGTAGTGAATTAACATTTATTTTCCCCATATATTTCTCTCTCTTATGTTCAACTCACCATCTCTAAGCCTTTCCTTCAAAAAGGAACACAACAAATGGTGTCTTCTTATTCTTTGGATACTACATGCTGTCAAAAAATTTTTCTATATGCAATAATCAGACTTTTATAGCTTAAGGTCCTACAACTTCTTTAAACAGCTGAGGATTCAACTTATGGAACATTTACATTTTCAGAGGAATTATGGTCGAGCAACAATGGTCCTAAGACTATAAACAGTGAGAAATGGAAGTTATAGGGACTATAGTTAGGTGATGGTGGTCCGAGCATTATAGTAGGCGGGCGATATAGGTCAAAGGGACTGTAGTCCACTGATGAAGGTTGGAGTTACCGTAGTCTGGAGACTTTGATCGAAGGGATCGTAATCAAGCAATTGGGGTTTGAGGGACCATACTTATTGAGCAATGGAGGCTAGAAGGGTTGTAGCCGGCTAGTGGTGAAGGTCAGAGAGACTATAATCTAGAGACAATAATCGGAGGGATCATTGTTGGGCGATAGAGGTCGGAGTGACCTAGTCCGCGATGACAGAAGTTAGAAGAACCATTATATAATGGCAACGAAGGTCGAAAGTGTGACTATCGTGCATTGGGGGTCAAAGGAACTATGGTCGGCAAGCAATTATTTGGAAGAACCATGATTGGCTCATGATAGAGGTTAGGGGACCACATTTAGTCGGTGACAGATGTCGAAAGGACAGCAGTCAGATGAATGAGGTTGAAGGATCGTAGTCAGGCAACGATGGCTGAAAGGATCATAGTCGATGGGCTATGAATTAAGGTCAGAAGGACCTTAATCAGGGGATTGTGGTTGAAGGACAATAGTCGGGAAATGGTGTTTAGAAAGACTATTATCATGTGACGAAGGTCTCAAAACCATAGTCAAGTAAAGGCTCGATGTTGTCGATCTGATGCTTCTTAGCTAGTTAAGGTCCATCGGTTTTCGTTAGTAGGAAAAAGTCCAAACAAAGCGGCAAGGCAAAGGTCTGACAGCAATGGCCAGACAAAGAAGGTTTGGTAGTGATGGTCAATTGATGTAAGTCCAATGGCAGCTGAGCAGAAATCCAGTGGTGGTAGCCAAGAGGTGGATTTATGGTGATGGACAGACAACAAAGATTTGTCGAAGGTAGTGCTCTAATGGAGCTCCGGGATTCTTTGAGCTTGAGAGCTCTCTTGAATCTCAAGCCTAGGGTCTAAGCTCCTCGCAAAAGTATCATTCATGTCAAGAGTGGGGTCTATTTATAGATTTTGAGAGTAGCATGCTACATAAATATAGAGCAGATCCTGGACAAATTTGAAGTGCTCTATCAGACGGCCTTTATTAATTTCCTCGATCAATGAGTCCTCATCAAGCATTTAAGTGCCTTACTTATGTCAGAATTAAGTAATCTTGGGCTTGTTGGATTTGTCTTGTTAAACTGCTTGATTCAAATATAAGCATTTTATATTTAGATATCATTTAGTCACCCAATTAATATTTTGAAGCTTCCAAATATGCTTCAAGCCATTGATTTGGGCTTATTTGTGCTCGGATTAGACCGATTTTAGTGTTGGTGGATTCGTCTCACTAATACATTCAGTTTGACTATAAATTTGTTGAAATTGAAATTTGGATGGTCCCAAATTTAATATTGAGCGTTTTAGATTTATCTCGTTAAACCGCTTGATTCAAGTAAAAATGAATTTTTCTTATAATTTTGGGCAAACACATATATTGAGCGGTGGCAAAATATTATAGATTTGATGCTATATGAAAAATCTAATTAGGCTTACTTAGGCAGAAATGTGTATTATTGTAATTGTAATAATGTGTTTACTGTTCAACCATGTTAAAGCATGTAAATGAATAAAAATTTGTCAAAGGGAAATCTAGTCAATGTTTACTTAGGATTTTGTGCTAATTAAACCTTATTTAGTGGATTTAAAATGCTTGTGAATCAAGCAAAGTATCTAAGTAAGCTTAATATAAGGGAATCACATGATTAACTGAATTCCTATAAACAATATAACATCAAATCCCTCCTCCATCCACTAGAGTTCTCATGGCTAGTGATTAAGCTCTCAGCCATCACATATTAAATCATTATATATGAATTACCAAATAAAAAATAATTTTCAAGTATTTTAGAAGTTGAGAAATTACATGAGATTTAGCCTTCGTTTGGGACGGCTTTCTTATAGCTTGTTAAAGCAACTTTCTAGTAGAAAAAAAATTAATTTTTATACTATAAAGCTGCTTTAAGAAGCAGTAAAAAAGCCGTCCCAATCGAAGCCTTAATTTCAAAAATATATTATATGTAATATTAGTATTATACTCTTATATTCATGAAAAATAGTATTTTCTCTACTTTATTTTGGCATTTTAAGGATGAATTTTAGGAAAAATAAATGAGTTTGTTCTATATAAGTAAAGTAATGAGATTTGTTTGGCACAAAAGCACTTTGGGAAAAATAAATCTCATTAAGGCTTCGTTTGGGACAGCTTTTTTATTGCTTTCTAAAACGGAGTTTTAGTAAAAAATAAAAAAAATTGTACTAAAACTCCGTTTTAGAAAGCAATAAAAAAGTCGTCCCAAACGAAACCTATAAGAGAACACCAAATATATCTCATTACATGCTCAAAAGCACTTTGTAACAAAAGCACTTCAGATTCATGAATTTTAGGAAAAATAAATCGCATTACTTGCGCTAAAGTGCTTTTGTTCTATTAAGGCTTTGTTTGAGACGATTTTTATTGCTTTTTAAAATAACTTTTTAGTTTAAAAATTAAAATTTTTATATTAAAAAAATACTTTAAAAAATAAAAAGAAAGCCGGTCTCAAATGAAGCCTTAGCCTAACATTTACCAAAAAGTGAGCTCTACACATAATAAGTGTTATATATAAGTAATGAGATATCTAAATAGGTAAATAATAGTTAGTTTTAAATTTTATCATATTTTAAATAAAATTAAAAAATAAGATAACGACAAATATATTATTAATAATATGTGCCCATTTAAAAAAAAATTCAATAATCTTCCATGTGAACAATATATATTACTTAATAATTATAAATTATCAAATAATTTAACATCTCAATATTTGCTATCCTCACATAATAATATTTCTAGATAATCTTATCCATCAATAATATAAATAAAAAATAAAAGTTAATCAAAATTTTTTTTAGAAAGCACATAAACAGTCTTTATATCAATATGATCAATGATATAGATCAAGTACTATAATGTAGGCTTCATTTGAAACGACTTTTTTATTGTTTTCAAAAACAAAATTTTTGCACAAAAATTAAATTTTTTAATTAAAACTATATTTTAACAAACAATAAAAAATCGTTCCAAACGAAGTTGTATTAGCAATTGTTTTAATACTATAACTCATAGGAGTTATTAATATGGACTTCAGACTAAACTGTAAAACTAGAGGAGTCAATTCAGGTCAACGGGTCGGGTTTGGGTCGAAGCCAGAACTGGCCCTGCACTGTTCAGATCAACCTGAACCCGACCCATTTTTAAAAACGAGCCAGGTTTCTGGACCCAAACCCGACCCAATTCGGGTCCGGATCAACCCGACCGAACACGAATGACCCGAAGTTGACCTAAAATTACTAATTTTCGAGTCAATCATCGATTTCCAGGTCAAAATCAAGTCAAAAACGGGTCAATCTCGGGTTTCCGAGTCAAATAAGAGTTTTTGTGTCAATTTAAGATCATTTTCGGGTTGCTGGGTCAACCCGAACCCAACCCGTTTTGGGTCCGGGTTGACCATAACCTAAATTTTTCCTGGTCGGATTCAAGTCGTATCAAAAATTGACACCCCTATATAAAACTTTACCTGTTAAATATGTAAATTGTACATATGAACACCCTTTTTTGGGTTAGCACACATCATATCGCCACTGTGCCAAATTTCTGTAAGAGATTATATAGTTTTATTTCCAAAATGAATTTTATTTTCAATGCGGTGCTCATTTTTATGCTAGAGAAATAAATTTTGAAAATATAAAATTACATGAAATGGATATTAACATAAGACTCGAAGTAACTGAGATGAAAAATATAACTAAACCCCATTGACAAGCAGACAGGCAGAATTAGCCTCTTAGGCTGAACAAAATAAGATTTAAAAAAAAAATCTTATTATTTGAGTAACTACATTTATTGAATGTGGGCAAAATAATTAAAATGTTTATTCTCTAAGAAAAAAATTTCATAACGAACAATTGCTCACCCTAAGCTCTTTTTTATTTTTATTCCTTCCCAATTCACTGACAAATTTGAACTCAATAGGATGAAATTCCAATGAAAAATTAAATTCTATATGAAAATAAATGAATATGAACATTAAAGAAGATCATAAATTAAATTTAAATATATAATCTATATCTTAAGAATCACAAATAGATGACTAATTTTCCAAATATATGATATTGTTGAAGTCACAGCTTGCACTCATTTTACTCTTTCAAATTTGCAAAAATAAAGCAAAACCCTCTTATGTAGAAAAGATACTCAGAAAGTGTAGAATATGAAAACAAACAAAAAACTAATAAATAATCACCATTAACAGCATCAACAGAGATCATTTTGTAATGAATACATGATTATAGTACATCCAAGTCTACAAATGTAAAGATAAGAGTAAATGTTAATAGCAATCAAAGAAAAATACTCAGCCATCCTCACTTGCGTATACATTAAGGCTTCGTTTGGGACAGTTTTTTTGTTGCTTTCTAAAGCAGCTTTCTAGTACAAAAATTTCTTGAATTAAAAAATTTTATACTATATAACCGTTTTATGAAGCAGTAAGAAAGCCGTCCCAAACGAAACCTAAGTCTAGGAGTGGCGTTGTCGACTGGAGACTGGGCATGGGTACGGACAAAATTACCTAAATGGTTGCTACAATAACCTCGGCTGTAGATGGCTTCCCTTAGATGGCACAAGATGAAGCCAAAGCTCTCAACAGATTAAAATTGTCATGGTTTTCTTTTATTTTAAACCTGGTGAAGGCATAAGAGAGCAGTCAGGACTTGGTAAATCTCTTTTGTGAAATCAATATATATATATATATATATATATATATATATATATTTCAATGCATATATGAATAAGCGAACCACGATTTTGATGAATGTAATTGAAGTTTGCAACAGGGATGAAACATATTTAGTTATAGAGTATTAAGGGTAAATCATACCGGGTCTCCAAGTTATGCATGGTGCTTCACATTAAGTCCGTGTTTTAAAAATATCAAAGGCTAAAGCAGCTTTTTAGTACAAAGTTTTAAATTTTGATTTTTGTACTAAAAAATTGCTTTAAGAAGCAGTAAAAAAGCCATCCCAAACGATGCCTAAATTTAGATACCATAAGTTAGTATTCACCTACAGTGGTAGAAAGTGACTTAGCGGTGGAGGATAAAGGGCATAGAAAATTGCTTTAAGAAGCAGTAAGAAAGCCATCCCAAACGATGCTTAAATTTAGATACTATAAGTTAGTATTCACCTACAGTGGTAGAAAGTGACTTAGCAGTGGAGCAGAGGGCATTGAGGGCGTAAAAGGAATGAAAGAGGTGGCTAAGCTGAGGCTAAGAGTTTTGACTTTTGATGTTGAGAGGGGTGGCATTTTGGGTATAGGGAATGAAGATGAGCATAGCAAATGATGACTACAAAGCAGGCTACAGAGATGAGGTTGACAGAAGAGGACTACGTGTTGTTGAGCGTCATGGATGAAGAGAAAGTAGAAATCAATGGAGCAGTCGCGGCAACGACAAGGCTTAGAGTCCATAAAGGCTGTGGCAAGGGATAGATCATAGAGCAAGAAGAATGATGACAACAAATGTTATATAAGTCACTTCCTCATTCAAGATCACTTAAAAATATCATGTACACCTGATGCAGTCAAAATAATTTAAATAAAAAAATAATAATAATATTTGGTCCAAAATTCAATGTCACATAGTACATTCCAATAAATATGAGAACTAAATAGTTTGATGCACAAGAACTAGCATCTTATAGTTACGCCATTGAAGCTTACCCTTTTAGTATAACTGAGAATTGCTGAGAAACGAGGTCATGCATCTAACATTTTGGAACATTTTATCTATTTTTTGCCAAACTAAGCTTTGAACTTGCAAAAGCTTGATTGCCTTCACCTGCATTGTTGAATGGCGTCTAATTGTTTCACCATGAATCTGTTTAAGCAAATATTGAATAAAAAAATCAAGTCAAGATTTTCACCTACAGTAAAGTAAACTACAGTATTTAGACTTGAAATTTACGATGAAATGTTTTCCCCACTCTACAAAGATGCAGCTAAAAATAAGCATGGAGTAATAATGGAACAAAATCCATATAAAAGTATGTGATGCACATTATCTCTGTTATGAGCTTGAGATGCATTATCCATTCTAATAAGTAATAATCTGTAATAAAATTAGGAAATTGAATCAGTTTTTAGCACTACAATCTGACAAACTTGCTGCCAGAACTGCACTTCTGCACCAACTAAAAAAGGGAAAAGACGATTAAATACACTTCTCAAAAAAGGCGACTAAGTGCTTTCCATACCAATGAATATATAAAGTTTGAAAAAGGATTAGCAGGGCTCCATCTTGGATAGGCTTAAAATAACTTGTTCGTTTAAGGTCAGCCACAATAAAATCCAAGAACCATTTTCACTCTTCAAAAAATCATCATAAAACCTTTTTTTTTTTAACGGTGAGAGAGAAATTGTAAAATATGTAGCTTGAAATTATAACAATGAAGATACAACACTCTCCTTTGACCAATCAGCCACGGATCCTTTCACACTCATCATAATACTAGCCATATTATTTAGCACTAGTCTGATGAATCCATCAGGAGCTGGCGTCTTTAACATCAATTTTTTAGAACAACTTCTATGGTCACCATATTTCTCTCTCAACTTCTTTTATTTCAATGAAATAGTCCAATAAGCCATACCTTATTCGTTTACATTCAGCTCTTCATTGCACATACCAAATAGCTAAGTAAATTTTTCATGGCATTACCTTCAATAGCTACAACTCCCAAAATTTGTCATAAATATTGCACATTCCTTCCTAATAAAGGAATTTGATAGGAACCCGATCTCCTCATAGCAAAAACACCAATAACAAAGAGAAAAAGCATCAGAAATCAACAAGAGATTTTTATTTTGGCAAAACAAACCAAGAGGTAGATCAGCTCTCCACAAGCCCTATACGCCGTTAGGAACAACTCCAAAGAAAACTACAACAAAACACAATTCACATAACGAAAATAAAACAACCCAATTAACCATAATATAAACCTTCCTATTTTCCTCCCAAATTTGAATTCAATTCAACCCTCTTTCCCTAAATAAACATTTCCTAATTCCCTCTCAATTTTGATTTTCTATGGCAAGTAATGAAAGGTGAAATTATTCCCTTTGAGCCCCCGTGCTTCTTGCACGCCACCCACCCTAGTGGCGCCCACCGGCTGAACTGCCGATCCATCACAATTCGACTTAAAATTCGCACTATAGCAATAAAAATTTTGAGTATCAATTTCTTTTATGCGTAGCGCTCAAATTCAATCAAAATCACTGCTTTAAGGTCTCATTTGGTTGATTGAAGTTAGAAAACATGCTTTGAAAAAATATAAGTTTACTATATCACATCAATTAGTTGAATGTAGTTAAAAATTAATATAGATTTTAAACTGCACAAAAGCTTTTAAAATCCCACAACAATGAGGATTGCTATTTAACATTCAAAATAAGTGATAATAAAATCTCCTCCAATTTACCTTCAATTCTTCATGCAAATGTTGTGATAGTTCATTCATTTCTTTTCAAAATTTGTTAATCAAAATATCTTCTAATCCAATTCAAGGTGCATAACTAATAATCACATTTCTAATATCCTTATAATAAATTAACTAAAAAAGCAATCACCCTAATATTAACATTTAATTAGATGGGCTATGGAATTTATATTTGATTTCTCAATATCAAATGCCCTCCCAACATCAATAGCATGCTTCAAGGATAGATATTAGCAAATAGTAACTTCTGAAGTGGAGCGGTGAAATCATGAATAGATTCCTTCTAACTTAAATAAATCCAAGCAAAAGTTTTACTATTTAAAGAGTAAAAATTATGAATATGCATAATCAAGGAATAAACAACATTATTAAAAAAATAATTGCACCAAAAAAAGATGATGAAACTTGCAAGACAAGAAATTGTTAATCATAGTTGTTAATGAAGGTAAATTAGAATCTAAACTTAAGCAAAACTTGATATGGGATACTATGGCAAGTTCCATTATAAAGATTGTGGCAAAAGCTCTATAAAAGTACAACATCAAGCCTTTGTCCCACTACGTAGGGTCGGCTACATGAATCATTTTTCTCCATTGTGTCCGATTAAAAGTCAAATTCTCATTTAAATCTAATAAAAAAAGATCATTTCTAATATTTTCTAACCAAGACTTTTTATGTCTACCTCTACCTTTCTTAACATAAGTCAAATCTAATACGTCAACTTTCCTAACCGGGTCATCGGAAGGCCTCCGTTTAATATGACCAAACCATCTAAGGCGACTCTCTCTAATCTTATCTTCCACTGGAGCTACTCTAACCTTTTCACGTATATGCTCATTTCGTATCCTATCTCTAAGGGTCAAGCCACTCATCCACCTAAGCATCCTCATCTCTACAACACTTAACTTAGTATTATGCTTCTCTTTTAATGGCCAACATTCGGCACCATAAAGCATTGCAGGTCTCACCACCATCTTATAGAATTTTCCCTTAAGTTTGAGGTGGACTTTTCTATCGCACAATAAGCCCGATGCATTCCTCCACTTCAACCATCCAACTTGAATTATGCTGATAATATCCCCATCAATTTCGCCATCACTCTGAAAAATAAATCCAAGATATCTAAAACGTGTATTCTTATTAATGACTTGATCGCCCAAAGACACAATCCCCTCACTAGATCTACTGCTACTAAAATTACACTCCATATATTCAGTTTTAGATCTACTCAAGCGAAAACCTTTAGACTCTAAAGTTGACCTCCATAATTCAAGTTTACCTTCAACTCTCTATCTAGTCTTATAAACAAGAAGAATATCATCAGCAAAAAGCATACACCAAGGTACATCCCCTCTTGCAAATGTCTAGTGAGAACATCCATGAATAAAGAGAACATCCATGAATAAAGCAAAAAGATATGGACTTAAGGCTGATCCTTGATGTAATCCAATCGAAATAGGAAAATACTTGGTCAAACCACCTTGTGTTTGAACACAAATAATAGATTCTGCATACATATCTTTAATGATTTGAATATAAGCATTATTAACTCCTTTCTTTTCAAGAACTCTCCATAGCACTTCTCTTGGAACGTTATCTTATGCTTTCTTTAAATCAATAAATATCATATGTAGATCCTCCTTATTCTCTCTATATTTCTCCATCAAACCTCTTAATAAATGTATGGCTTCCATAGTAGACCTACCCAGCATGAATCCAAATTGATTCAAAAGCTCTATAAGAGTATAGAAAAAAAATTGAACATAAGGAAACTTTTCCGTATAAGATACAGGTACAAAAGGTTACAAAGGAAAAGAAATGTGGCATGGGGAGTAGCAGCAAGTAAATGCCGTTGGGAGCAAAAATTATGAGGAAATTATGAGTCCTGTAAGTAAATTAAAGAAAATAAGAAGAATAATGAAGTATATTACATATTAATCCCAAAAAAAAATACACGCACTTAGCTTTGAAAAGCCACATAAACATAAGGCTTTGGCTCAAAGGAAACAATTATTGAGATTTTGAGAGTTACAGGTGAAACGTGTAGTTTTGTAAACCAACATCTTTCAACAGAATTTATAATATGAACAAAATATCAAACGACAAGAGAAACGTCATTTTAGTGTCAATATTGAAGAAAAAATAAAAATACTCTACAACAACATCAAATCTTTGTCCCACTAAGTGGGGTCGGCTACATGAATCCTTTTTCGCCATTGTGTCCGGTTAAAAGTCAAATTCTCATTTCTAATAAAGAAAGATCACTTATAATATTTTCTAACTAAGTTTTTTTAGGTCTACCTCTACCTTTCTTAACAAAAGTCAAATCTAATACCTCAACTTTCCTAACCGGGTCATCGGAAGGCCTCCGTTTGATGTGACCAAACCATCTAAGGCGACTCTCTCTAATCTTATCTTCCACTGGAGCTACTCTAACCTTTTCACGTATATGCTCATTTCGTATCCTATCTCTAAGGGTCAAGCCACACATCCACCTAAGCATCCTCATCTCTGCAACGCTTAACTTAGTATTATGCTTCTCTTTTAATGGCCAACATTCGACACCATAAAGCATTGCAAGTCTCACCACCATCTTATAGAATTTTCCCTTAAGTCTGAGGGGGACTTTTCTATCGCACAATAAGCTCAATGCATCCCTCCATTTCAACCATCCAACTTGAATTCTGCTAATAATATCCCCTTCAATTTCACCATCACTCTGAACAATAGATCCAAGATATCTAAAACGTGTACTCTTATTAATGACTTGATTGCCCAAAGTCACAATCCCCTCACTAAGTCTATTGCTACTAAAATTACACTCCATGTATTCAGTTTTAGATCTACTCAAGCAAAAACCTTTAGACTCTAAAGTTGACCTCCATAATTCAAGTTTACCTTCAACTCCCTCTCTAATCTTATCAACAAGAAGAATATCATCAGCAAAAAGCATACACCAAGGTACATCCTCTTGCAAATGTCTAGTGAGAACATCCATGAATAAAGCAAAAAGATATGGACTTAAGGCTGATCCTCGATGTAATCCAACCGAAATAGGAAAATACTTGGTCAAACCACCTTGTGCTTGAATACTCTAAATTATATTAATCATAAGGAGATCAAACTTATGAGTTTCCTAGAAAAGGGTAAGAAAATGTAAACCTAAAAAATGCATTGAGATTAGGTAATTAATTAGGTCTTATGCTAGAACTGCTAAAAAAAGGAATTTTGAGCTAAGACAATTAATGAAAAAATATAGATCAAGGAAATGATCTTCATTTAATTTTATTGAACCTAAGAAGGCAAATGACCTAAGAATCACAAGAATTTATTATGAGTGCATTAAGGAAAAAAAAGGAGGGCGCATGCGCACGTCTAAACTATAATGAACTTATTAATGGTACGTATGATAGAGAATTAATTGCTATTAGAGGTAGACATGGAGTAATCCAGTAATTAGTAATCATCATAGAACTACATTAAGGATCGATATAATATTTGTATCTTTTTTATCTTAGTTATGGGAGATGCCTACAAAAGCTATCTAAAGTTATGTAACTTGGTGAATGCTAAGTGCAAATGATAGATTTTTAATCAATAAGATTTTTAATAAAGAAATAAGAGAAACATTAGAACTATGGAGAAAATTTTAAAAAACTAAAATGATTAAAATTAATAAAGCAAAATTCGAGCATATTATATGTCGTTTAATAGGTAGATATTACTACTAATCAATAATTATTACAAAAAGATCTAGTGATATTGAAATATGATGGATTTTTCTTAGATCTATTTGTTACATCGGCTCCCTCCTAGACCGGTCTTGTCGATCCTTTTCTTGACCGGCTCTTGGGGGTTGATTTGGAGGGTATTAATTGAGCAATATTTTCTAATTGAAGAAGGCTGAAATGGTAGTTGATTTGAGGACTGGTTTAGAGGGGATTAATTAAGCAATATGTGTTATTTACTAAAATTAGATTGTTCTTATGGTGTTTGGGGTCTAGCCGGCAGTTAGAGATTTGGGAGAGTCGGATCTTCCTCTCCAATTGAAGATCCACTTGTATCTTGTCTTTTCATTCATAAACCTTTCAATAAAAAAATGTTCTTGTGTGTTCTATTCTTGGTTTTCTAGTAGTTGGTTTTCTGAAAAATTGAAAATGTTGAAATCAGATTTCAGTCAAGGACTTTTTCTAAATTTCTACAAGCACTTCCTATCACCATTATACAAAATGATGAAGATATAGATGAGGGTATAACTTCTACACTTAAAATTCAACAATTAAAATGTAGTACCTCACAAATATTGAGCAACCATAATATAATATAAAGTAATGATAATTGTTATAAAAGTGCAATTAGATTAATCATGATATGGGTCAAAGTTTGGGTAGTAAATAGGTCATTAATAGTCAAGTTGAATGTCGAAAAAGGAGGATATTAAAATTAATATTCAACAAGACTAGAAACAATAGATTGCCAATCAATAAAAAATAGATTTGTGGTTTGGTTAAATACAACAAAAGATAAAAGATGAAGTAATAATGCATGTAAATAAAATTAATATTAAATGGTTAGGAAAAAAAGGGGTAAATCAAAAGTAGCTAGGATAGAAGTTGCACAAAAATGAAGGACGGAGTAGGCTTAAAACCTCACACAATACTCACAAAGATGAATACAGAAAGAATCTTAAATTTAGCCCCAAATAGTTGGATTCAGGCTAATGATGACAATGATAAAGATAGTTTTGCAAAATCTTTTTTCTCATAAAAATGCATCTATTGAACTTGCAAAATGGGCACTCATTTATTTCTCTCGGCACCGAGAGCATACCAAAAAAATAAATTTGAAATCTTAAAATGGAAATGCTGCTCTAAAATGTGGATATACATATGAAATTTCCACCAACCCAAAACCCCAAAGAAAAAGGAAAAAAATAGGAGCGGACAGGCATACCCACATGTCCGTGTTTGTGATGGGAACTAGCACGTTAAAAGCCCAAGGAGAACACCAATGAAAGTAGAACACAACTCAATTCAAAATAGGTAAACAACCACCAACAAATAAGTTTGACTCAAGAAACATAAAAGAAAATTTAGAAAGAATCAAAGAACAAAACTAGAATATAAAGAAACTAAATAAAGCAAATATTTTTAAAACTAAAATAAATCCCCTCAGAACAACCAACTAGTGGTCATCTCACATGTACGATATGAATAGAAAATTAGAGTGCTCAAGGACATACAAACCATGGACCACCACAGCAAATTCGGCTCAAACTCCTTATGAACTCCTCCGACAAATACTAACAAACCAGCCCCCAACAACACCACTTTCACATTGGAAGAGAAGAAAGATAAATTGGATGGTAACTTGTGTAGAGAAGAAATAGGTAGAAGCCTTAGAAGAAGAAATAGGTGGAGAAGAAGCTCTCAAGCTTTAAGAAGAAAAACCCTCAAGTTTTAAACACTTATCAATCTTCAACCAACTCCAACAGCAAAAATCTGCTCCTATAAATAGGAAAGAAGCAGCCCAAAGGACACCCAAACAACCAACCAAAAACAGGAAAACCCTTGGGAAAAAGGTACAGCAAAAACCAAACAGCCGAGGAATCCCAAGCAAAAAGGCACGGCTGAATTGAACAACGAGGGGAGTGAAACAGCCAGGAGGCCCTCGGCCAAGATCCCAACATGCACAAAACAAAAGGCTAATTCCCAATCAGCTACATCACTCAAAACACCAAGCAGCCGACGGCTAATGGGCCAAGCCCAAGATGAAATGCAGCCCACATCAAATACCCAAGGAACCAAGGATGCTAGCAATCCAATGGTGGACATGATCAAAGAGCACACTAACCTAATCATGATCATCAATAGCCTTCCATCGTTGGGGAAAACATAAAACATAAAATCCACATTACAATAGAGTTCAAATAAAAATAAAACGAACATGACATAAAGTATTGATCGCATCAGTTTGTGTTGCAAATGTTAAAAACACTTCTGAACTAAAAAAAAAAACAATGGCAAGGAAATCAATCCTAATTAGAAAGCCACTAGATTTATAGTATCCAGCAAGTCCCTGCTGCATTCAGTGTTGTGCATAGAAGCTTAGCTAATCTACTAGAGGAGGGACAGTTAAAGGGGGTTCAGGGTCCTCAGGGATGACATATTTAAGCCTAAAATGCTTAGACATTGGAGTTAACAATAACATCTACCTAGGATTTTTAAACAGTACATGAGATTTAACTTCCAATTATTTCAATCAAATAATACAAATACACGGTTCCAAAAAGGAAGCAAAATACATGCCTCCAAGTTCATTAAGTTTCTATCGTTCTATTGAAGAGGATTTAAAATAAGACTGGTTGCACATTGAAGTACAGCATACCTTAAGAAACAACTTAATGACAGCTTGAATAAATTCAAAGTTATTCTTGTAGGAAAGCTCGTAAACAAAATAATCCAATAGCAATCCAATCGAATGCAATTCTGGTCTTTGGTTTAGGCTTTTATCGTCCTCATCTTCTAATATTTGAAGAACACGAAGCTCCATATCAAGGGTTGATGGTGGTAAACCTTTGATGTATTCTGTGAAAGCTGAAACTGCAACAGATGAATGAATCCAAACAAGTTCAGCAAAATTACCAGAACATGGAGAGATTGTGCTCACTGTGACTATAGTGCAGTAATAAAACTAAGAATATAAGCAAAACAAATGAAAAGAAAAAGCATAAATGTATTGATAACGAATACAATAAGGAACTTCTCCACTATGCCTTCACTTGAGATAAACATAACTTGCTGGAAGATGCATACCATTAGACACCAACCAAAATCTACATCACTTACAAAACAAAACAGTTACTTCGATGTTAATGACAAAATTATCAAATTAGGTCAATGTCTTGCTTGTGAAGATGCATCCATAAATAAAATTAAAAACATAAAACAGCTTCTAAAGGGGAAGAAAAAACTATAAAGACAAAATATGTAATAAAAATGTTAGCAATAAGTACACAACTATATCCTCATCCTAAAACTCTAGAAAAGTAAAATACAAGAATGAACTGCCTATTTCCCTTGTCAAATATACATATATTTCAGCTGAGAAAAATTTTAAGAAAAATTAAAATATCCTAAAACCTCCCATTAAGAACATTGAACTCAAGTTTTTTCGCTTCAGACACGTTAAATCAGGTTTAAAAAGTAGAATGCGATATAATGAAGTAAAGATGTGACAAACAAAACGTTTAGGTTTTAAGGAGAAAATTATAAGTACAT
Source organism: Dendrobium huoshanense (assembly GCA_016618105.1). Lineage (NCBI taxonomy): Eukaryota > Viridiplantae > Streptophyta > Magnoliopsida > Asparagales > Orchidaceae > Dendrobium > Dendrobium huoshanense. Next base: position 65,193,958 of record CM028351.1, read on the forward strand.
TGAAAAATCATAATTTTTTTTTCTTTTTCTAATTGAAAAATCATAAATATGCTTACAATCTTTTGTATCTGCACAAGATTGCAATAGCTGACAAAATGGGGAGGATAGATCAAGTTTTCTGAAGTTTTGTGCCGGTTCCTGAACTTCTGTATCTTTTGCTTTGCCATTTGTGACTTCATTAGACTTAAACAATATTTCTCCAGAAAGGGAAGGTACAGAGGGCAAAAAAAAGGGTGCTTTTTCTGGCTTCTTCGGAGGCTCAATTGGCTTGTTTCGGACCTGAAATTTATGAAGAATTTACTAAAAAAACAAAATAGAATTGCACTCTTGTCAAAAACTCAAAATACCAAAACTTTCAGGGAAAATAATTTCTAACATATTCCATCAAATAAAAAGCACAACTACAGAAGTAGCTTCAAATAAAAAAACCATCCAAAATAAAAATAAGTACAAACCTTTATAATGTCTAAATTAGTAAGACTTTGCCACTGGCTCTTTGGGAGCAAGGAAAGCGTGACAAGGTCAGGTATTTGGCGATTAAAATGTGAACTAGAAAACTCTTCAATTATGACATGTTGATTTGCCAAAGCACAATGGGTTTCTTCTCTTCTATCTTCTCCATCTTCCGATCTTTGCGTTGAAGAAACAGATGGCATTTGAACATTTCTAACTTTTTTCCCACTTGCAAAGGAGTCAACATCCAATGATCCGGAGAACAATACCTGATTAACCCTACACTCAAAAGAAATTTAAATCACAAGTTTCTAACTTGAAAATATGCAGGCAAAGTAAGTTTATAAAAACATCTAATTTAGGATCCTTTATAAAACATGAAGATCACAAAAGAAAATAAAATAACAATAAGAAGAACATGGCCATATTGAATTTCCAATAACAAAATACATTAACGTAGGAGAATAGAAAAAGAGAATCATTTGGAAATAGATGTGCCGGCTAATAAGTACATTTAGGAAAAACATAATTGTTAGATGTGATCAATGTTACATTTGAATTTTCTGGTCAACAATAAATGCATTCAAGCATAAGATATGTACTAAATCTCTGGATATACAACAATCGCTAACATAAGGTTCATATTGCCATCTTTTTCCCCATATTTCGCCACATAGAATCACAAAAAATGCTTGTTAGTTCAAAGAATCCCTTGAAATGCTACGGATTAAATGTTCATCATTTAGAAACCTTTACCTAAGGCTATAAGCAAACTTATAACCTCAATGCATAACTCAATAGTCATTCATGTAAAACTCGCTCATTTAGATAATTGAAAAGCCTCGAACAAAACTTAACATCTAAATGAAAGGCTTGAACTTTTACTAGATGTTTATATATGTTTTTGAATATGATTGCTTGTTATTTGAAAAGTAGCTCAGTCAGAAATTGATAAAACAGCCATTTAATGATAATTGCTTATTTTGATTATTTATTTATCATTCTATCATTTTTCTTATATGTTGAAAACTTCAAAATATATCTATATATATATATATATATATATATATATATATATATATATATATATATATATATATATATATATATATATATTGGAAGGGGTATAAGATGGAAAAAATGCATCAATAGCTAAAGGAATAATTTAAAATCCACATTATTTTTTATTGTGATGTAGACAAAGGGGGGGTCAACTCAGGTCCAAAATAAAATGAATTTTGGCTTCTCTTGAGTCTACTATTTGAGCTAAAATTTTAGCTCATTTATGAGCTGGACTTTAATTCATTTATTGAACTAAGGGTTAGCTCATTATTAGCTAACATTTTAGTTCATTTATTATCTTACTTTTTATTAAATGTTATTTATAGTTTTAAAGTCTTCTTTTATGATGTCTCTTGGGGTTCCAAAAAGGGCTTTTGGAATCCCAAGAAAGGGTTTTGTATTCCCATGCATGACTCCTTGGTTTCCTCCATGGTTTCATTGCATTTGCCCCCTTGGATTCCGGCCGGCTGCTGGTTTCCCGTGACCGTGCCCCCTTGGTTTCCGCTCGGCCTCGTTGGCTCCCGCGGCTACCTCTTCGATCGGTTTCTTGGCTTGGGATTTATTTTTAGGTGTTTTAATGTTGTGATGTTTAGGTTCTTGTGTTAGAATTAATGTTTGTGTCTTTTCATATTCTCTTCTCATACCTATATATATGAGATGGTTTGTAATGTTTAAAATAGTGAATGAAATGTGATTTTTGGAAAAGTTATAACCTGCGGGTTTGCTTTGGAAATCCTGCGGGCTCTTTCCAACCTTCTTTCTCATCCCCTCCGGAAATCCTGCGGGCTCTTTCCAACCTTTCTTCTCGGTCTTCTAACCTCTTTCGTCTCTCCGCAAGTGCCACTTTACTTGTATCTTTCTTCCAAGTGCAGCAACTTTAGAGTGTCGTCATTTTGTTTGCAAGAGTCGTTTGTATTGTTGTAAGTTTTCTTTTGTTTAGTTTAAATTGAAATGTAAGAGTTTGTTCTTCCTTTTCTCGTCTTTAGTCATTTCGTTGGAAGTCTTCGTAGTGTCGTTTCGTTTTTATTTTTTGTGATCGAGAAGTATAGGGTCCCCTATATTTTTTGACCGCATCATATTGGCATTTTAATTCAAAAAATATTAAAAATAATATGAGGTAAATATGTCAATTTTGATAAAATTTGGGATAGATTTTGTGTAATAATTTAGTTATACAACTAAATCATTAACATCTTACATATAATCAAGCTTGTTTAGAACTCAGAATCAAAAAGTAGAACAATGTAGCAATCAACTCAATTCATTTACAATCTTGAGTCTTACCCTCATTACAAAGTTAAGAAAATATAAAATGTCAAGTTATTACCACTAGATTTTGTCACTAAACTAGTTTGAAAAATTACAACAACAACAATAAGCCTCTATCCTACTATGTGGGGTCAGCTGCATGAATCATTTT